>APFE030628461.1:0-21690 GCA_000404065.3 Pinus taeda | reverse complement strand
GCCGGTTTCCAAAGTAAAACAGGCCTTACTCCACAGCCAGTTAGAGAGCAACCAGTCAAAGAACTCACAATAGCTGAGCTTCAAAAGGAGGCCAGAGCTAAAAAGCAAACCAAGTCACAGCCTCAAAAACCAGTGAAACCACTGATCATCAAAGAACAACCTCAGCAAGCTACAAAAGGAAAGACTCAGGATAAGAAGAATGTAGCTGAAACAAACAGAGCTAAGGCAGTTTCCAGAGTGAGGACAAGAAGCCAAATAAGTAAAGAAAAGGGAAAGGCCATAGTTGTTGAAGAAAGCCCAGCATCTAAGGCAAGCCTGAATGATCTATTAGAGGCCATTGAGTTTGAGCAAATTGAACCAGTGCATATTGATTTGACACAGTCATCACCAGAAAGTGCCAAGAAGTCTAAAGCCTCAAAGAGGCTGAAGTTTGATAAACCAGGTGATGAATTCATATTCAAGCCAAGGAGACCTATTACAAGGATGCAAGTAAAGGAGGCTCAGCCCAGGACAGAGGAACCTGAGAAATTGTCCAGAACAGAGGAGGCAGAAAGAATTAAGCAAAAAGACACCAATAGAATAGTCATTATATCTCAAGGGGGAAATATTATAGCTATAAAGAATCAGCTAGAAGCAGCCAAACATGAAATTGCTAAGGTGAGGAATGCCGCAAGGGAATCTGCTGTCAGGTATGCAAATTATCGTAAAGTTGTTTTGAAAGGAAGTGAAAACCTAATAAATCAGGTGGATTCAGTAGTTGATGTCTATACATGGACAGTACCTGCAATTAAGGAGGCCAAACTCCTCAGAAAGATAAACCTGCATCTAAGAGCTGAGAACAAAGCTGTGAGAGAGAAAGTTAAAGACTTGAAAGCACAGCTAGCTGCTAAATAAGGTTGTTGTTCATGGTAAAGTTTTGTTCAAATTTTGTTAAATTTTGCTTAGTTCTGTTGTTCTGAAGGCATGTAGATCCTTGCTACATATATCCAAGGTCAAAAGGAGTTTTTGCAATCAAGTGGCAGAGCAGTAAAAATCTCAGGGAAAAGATAAACTGTTTAAACAGTTTCGCAGTTTCGTAGCACGCTACGAAACTGCGAAACTACTGTAGGTGCTATTTTTAATACAGGCAAACAGTTTGATAAGATAATCAGAAATTTTCAAAGGGAACACCTAAGTGACATGTAAGAGATCAAAGGAAGCTACCAGGCCATTCAAATTATGACAGGTGTACCTTTAACAAAGGTGAAATGTTTTGACCTAAGTTTAAAGTTTTTGATTATAAAGTCACTTTATTATCAGTCATTAGGGTTTGGAAGGAGCTGCATACGAGGAGTTTTGGCTTGCACACCTGTCCATCAATGAAACCTCCAGCATATCAGGAACATGGTAATGCTCTATATTCTTGGGCTATTAAAGAGCTAACGACATGCTGCTACATATTCGAATAGGTGGTGGAAGACTGGAACCGAAAAACAGGGTATTTCTCCTAGCATCATTGAACCATTAAAGCATTCAACATCCTAGGCCAGCATGGAATATTGAATACTCATCTCAGCATCTCATTCCAACTGAAAAGAGACCAGCTGTCAAGAATCAAGAAGGAATCATGCTACGAGGAAGATAGAGTTAGAGTTATAGTTAAATTAGGACTCTTTAAACTCCAGTTAAGCACTTTGTTGTATTTAATGATTAGTTACATAGCTGATAGGTGTCATTAGAGATAAGGATCGAGTTATTAAATTTCCCTCATGCTGGAGGAGGAAACTCGAATTAGGTAGAAATAAGAATTCTATAAATAGCTAAAACAGGGATGTAACAAGGGTTGGATATTTTTATAAAAACAGAGGATTGTTTTGGCTTATGTATAAACAGAAGTTCAGTAATACAAATGACTGCTTTCCTTCTCAGGATTCACAATGTATCTTCTTGTTCAAATGTGTGATGGTATATTTCTTTAATGTTCTTTTACAGTTTTACAAATGCATAATCACTCATAACTCATTGATCATGCTCTGACTTCCTGTATGCCTTTGCAAACTGTGGTTTCATGTGAGTTATGTTTGAACATTTAGATGTTAAGTGCCCTGATTTCTATGAAAAGATAGTGTTGTTGTTTACTGAGGTATGAGTGACTCCATAAGCCCAATGGGAATCAATTTAATATTTTGTCCAGCCAGCATACTTGTTCATTGTGTCTTATAATAGTTAGCCATCTTGTCATAGGTCAACATTAATAACCTTTGAGAGAGCCCTCTCAGGCTAAAGAGGCTAAGCTTTAGCCAAAGTCTGGTTTGAAATAGTTACTTGAAGTGAGCCTGGTCTGTAGCCTTCCAGTGCTTGATTTTGAGATAACAGCGTCATAGCCCCAACTACAAGGTGGCCTGCTAGTGAGAGTCCTAGAAAAATAATGTCTGAGACTAGGAGGAATGTCATTAATTAGAAAAAATTTGTAGTCTCTTTAATGATAAGTATTATATGCTTTAATTTGTGCCTTATTGTTGGTTTCTATGATAATTACATGTTTATTTTCTTTAATTTTATGCACATTATGATTATGTTCATATGCATGAATTATGCATGTATTACGGATTGTTAGGCCGACATTTTTGTTGGATATGCAAATAATATTTAATTAAATGGTACTAAAGTTTTTTAAATAAGAAAATAAGAGCCACTTATAACGTAAATTCAAAATTAAAGGGTTCATAGTCAGTTTTAGGTGGTTTGACCTGACCTAGGGGTGGTTAGGTACATAAAAATGTACATATAGTGTTTAGACATTTATATTATGGATGTGTCAATTTATTATAGTTATATATGACTAGCCAATTCTTTTTTCTTTTTAATGTTGGATATGAAATGTCAACAATTATTTACAACCACCATGTTGAAAATGAGCTATATCATTTCAAAAGATCAACTCTATTGGAAAATTGACTATACTGAGAGGGGGGTGGAGGTTGAATCAATATGGTGCATTGATTAACATCAATTTTATGTTTACTTTATTTTCATATTTATCTAAATTATTAAATGAGCATCATAACATCATATGAAAATCATATTTAATATGTAAATAACATCTAATGACAACATAAAAATCAGCACACAAAACCAACACATGTGGACACCAGATATAAGTGGAAGCACATAAGGGAGGACACCATGAATTTGTTGTTGTTATGATGCAAAGGTAAGCTCCTACTTCATCTATTACATCATCTTTTGGAGGCTCCAACCTCTTTGATATTTTTCAAGATACAACTTGCTGGGACGCTCCTACTCCATTATTTACACTAATTTTCTACAGGCTTCTACCTACAGGAGGATCCTACCTCAATTTATTTCTACAAGCTACTACTTGCTAGGAAGCTCCTACTCCCTCTCAATAAGCTCCAAGCTGCTCTTTTTTAGGCTACTACCTAAAAGGAGACAACAATCCCCTAATACATAAAATATTATATATGTTGGTTTACCTAGTCTTTTTCTCTATTCTGAACTATGTTTATGTTCTCTTTACAACCACTTATCTCTAGCTCCTTCTCATTATTTATGTATCACATTTTCTCCTCTTCCTATTTCTCTTTGTAACAAGTAACTCATGAACTATGTCTCACCACAACTCAATCATCTCTCTAACATTTCAACCTTCTAAAAGAACATACTTTTATACACATGACTTGTTGATATTTAGTATTCCATGCAAGAATATGAAGTGAAAATCTTTCCTCTTGCATTCCATCTATTCATTTACATATTCTTTCAACTTTTGAATTATTTCAAATTTTGAATATTAAAACAAAATGAACCTCAAAATAATACTAAAATATTTACATCAACCAAATATAATGATTTCCTAAACCATGGATAAACCAATGTCAAGAAAATTGCTAGTTAATGTAACTACATTTGGAGAACATCAAAACATCTTCATGCGCATATATCATCTTCACGAACCTTTGCACCTAACCACAAATTCTCTTGCAAGCATCACATATTCAACAACATTAACTTAGCATCAAACATATTCAACTATGGATTGGATCATTATATATTTAACAAGAATACTTTCAACACCCTTTACCATCAATGACAACTTCACCAACAATCTTCCATTTTGGTATTGATGGAAACACATTGATCGTCCCCTTTGACATTGATGGTAACACATGATCCTCCCCTTTGACATTGATGGCAACACATTGATCCTCCCCCTTTTGTCCTGGGAACCATTTCTCCTTATTTCTCCTAGCCTATGCTTACTTTCCCCTTTGACATCAATGGCAAGGTGGTTGAAAAATTCCCTGACAACTTCATTTGTCTCTTGTCATTCATATCCTCTAGGTCTAATAGGTCTACAACATTTTTCAAATAGGTATACAACATTCCCATTATCCTCACCATTCCAAAGATTATTTCTTGCATGTAGGTTCCATGCATAATTTTCATTGATAAGCTTCCTCTTAACCAAATTTTTAAAAGAAAAAAATAATTTAAAAAAAGCATGCAAACTCTCAATTATTTCCATCATGATTCTAACATAACAAATTATGAGAACATGGCGCCATTTTCTCCATTATCAAAATTGAATATTCAATCAAACCTCCATGGTGATGAAATGGAACACACTGTGTACACCATGAATATTCAATCTGAACTTTCACAGCCTTACAGTTGATAAATAACATGGCTAGTATTGAGTTACGTATATTTCATATATTTGGCAGTGTAAAAAAATGTAACTAGGTTCGGTCTTTATAATTATTTATGTCATTATATATTTTATATTTAAATGGGAAAAGAAGAAAAATAAATTTTGTTTTTCAAGCATGGGTTTCATGCTCAAGTCAAACTTATTATTTTAGGAAGCATGCTCTTCACGCTCATTCTTATTTGTATTAGTCAAAGTCAAAGTCCTATTTATAGCTTGTAAAAATAAATTTAAAATATGTAATTTGGGTCAAAATTCCCCTTAGATTCCAAGTCAACCTTACCTATTAAGTCGACCATGCCCCACAGGACATGTCTATTGAAACCCCTCTAGAAAATATATATAGAGGCTGAGTTGGAGCTCATTTGGGCACATAATTACACATGATCTGTTCTTAAACTCCACAGAAGAAGAGGAGGGTCGGAGTCTAAAATTGAAGAAGGTTTTTCTTGAAGTGTGATTTGTGGAAGTTCCGCCTTATCACATATCATGTTGAAGATTTGTTGTTGGTCTCTCATTGATGGATTTTGTGTATATAAAGGAGGGATTGACTTGGAATCTAGAGTGTTAGAGTCTATTTATGGTCATAATTCTTGCTTATCTCACTTTGAATTGATTCTATAAGAAGATAATTTTTCTAAGATTTCCCCTTAAAGGGATTTTACCATGGCTTGGAGCCAATATCTTGTGTTCACTATTTTTCTTTTTGTCTTCATATTTTTTCTATTTAATAATTGTTTTTTGAAGAAGAACAAAATTAAATTAATAAGAAGGCAACAAATTTCATAAGTAGTTATTAGAGAGAAATATATTCTAACTTGAAAACCTCTTGATTTCTCAACATGGTATATGAGCTAATTTTTGAAGAAGGAGGCCCAAAGATCGCCTTGTTGGATTTTGAAGTCTAATGCATACTTAAATAATTTCTCTGTGGGGTTTTATAGAATGATTTTATATGGTTGGTTTTGACAAATTTCTATGAATTGAATGGTTTTCTAGACATATATACAACAATAATGTAAACCCTAATGTTAGTTTTGATGTGGAGGTCTATTTCTATAGCTAGATTATTCTTTTGTGGTATGCAACCTTCATAGATGACTCTCATGGCTTGGATCATACTCTTGTGGAATCACAATGAATTAATAAGTGGCTCGATTATTTATGTTCTTGAGGATTTATTTTTCTTATACTTGCCTCACACTTAATCATACGAGGCCCACATGTCTCTACGATACACTATATACCTTGAAGATCATTGCTTTTATCGTTTAGTTCTAGGACTCACAATAATCTCCGTAATTTATATGAGGCTCGCATTTACTCTATGGAAGATTGGTTTTTTTAAAGTGACTCGTGGATCTATGGCATTCATATTTATATAAAAGTGGATCTTATATTCAACGATCGCTTGCTCTATGGTATGGTGGATCACGTATAACTACATATCTCACACTTTGAAATGTGTATCGTATTTATCATTTGTGTGAATGGAATCAATGGTTAACAATGATCGCATATGTCTTGTGGATAGATTTTTGTGGCCAAAATATATGTGGCATTTCTTAACATAAGTGACACGCAATTATGCCCACTTATATTTTTGGAACAAATCTACTATGACTCAATATTCCTCTAGCTCGCATATTGTGCTCCCATGGTCAAGATCAATATTTGTGTAACTCGATTTTATTCATGAGGCTAATATTCTATTCTTGTTGTCCACATACTACATTCTAAGGTTCGTATCATATAAATATGGCCCAGACCTGGCAGATAATGATATATGACACAATTATGATATAATGTAATTATCTCTACAACTCTAAGCATCGAAATATTACAGTGGCATCGATAAAAAAATAATTTGTATATCCCACATTAATGGTCTGCCAACATTACAATGATTACATTGTTATATTATCCAACTTCATAGTGACATCGCATTTTATGAGACTTTACTGTGTATCTCCAAGGCCCATCATAATTATGTTAGGGCTGCATTTCCTATAAATCATCTTGTTCTTGTAGCACATCTCTATGACTTTCTTGGCATTTTATTGGTCACATTGTAAGGATCGCATTTGCTACACATTTGATTAAGGATAAGGGTTATGGTTTACAATGGCTTGCATTCGGTACTATGACACACATTTTGTTGGCATTATGATACAGGTGTTGTCCTTGATGGAAACTCACTTAGATGAAAGATCAAAGAACTGCAGGTTAACAATATTGAGTTACAGTTCAGGCTACATAGAATGAAGAAAGAAAGGTATACGCAAGTTCACCCTAACCAAGCTGCCTATACACGTAGGTTCATTGAACAAAAAGAGTGTATACATATGTTATAGACATATTTGGGCAGATCAACCCCAAACTTATATGTCAATAAACTAGGGCCCTTCGACCCCTAAAAGAGTTGTTTCATACCCTAAAAGAACATAGTAATCTGATTACATCATTCCCCAAAAGTTCCACCTGAGAAACCATCCAGAAATGGCCTAAACTGAACCACATTGACTACTCCACTGGCAAGCTGCAATGCATACTAAGTGATACACTGCCAGGGTGTGATGCATACTGATTAGGCCTTCTATAAAGTGTGATGGGCGAGGATGAACAAATGTCCAAGAGAGTTTTCTAGGTGGTTGCTCATGGAATCTTCTAGAAACTTCTCCTATGCCACTTGCCTCTCTAAATTCGCCCAGGTATGAGTAAGAGATCCAAGAAATCTCTGAGTGGAACTAATTGCAATGAGTGGAATGACACTAATCAAACCCAAGGATGACTCACACCCTTGCACACATCTATAAATGGATCCCTCATCTAAGAGATCTAGAGGCTGGAATATTGTAAATTGCAAGGAAGTGCTAATAATTTGTAATTAAGGAAAGATTATTGTATTGTTGGTGTGATCTTTCTACTTCATGAGGTGAAGAGGGATTGAAGCTAGGAGGATGATGTTGGATCAGACAACTAGGTTGTAATTTTCCCTTCTATTAATAAAGTTCTTCAAGTTTTCTTCCATATGATTGTGCAATTTTGAATGTTATCATTTGTGAATGCTATAATTTGTTCATTATACATCTGATTCTATAATGTTTATGTTGTAATAGATCACAATGCTTTGACGGTTCTTTATTACTGTACTTGTGCAGGTACTCTCCAAGCAAGTTAAGTACGGAGAGGAGTTGCAAGCTCTGTTAAGGGAGAAAGAGAGCAAGAAAGGAATTAAGTCGAAGTTCCAGGATGGTTCCTTATATTTCTCTTATTTATTACACATATAAGAAATCATTGAATTGCTTTAAACTGTTGTTTCTAGGGCAGCTGCCAAACCTAGAGGGCTAGCCGTTCGACAAGACACTAGTTTTCCCAGAAACACCATACACACGCACTTTCACAGAAGGAAAAGCGCATATATCTTGGGAAAATAAGTTTTTGGGTCCAAGGTATTTCTTTGGTCCAAGGTATATGACCCAAGGTATTTGGTCTGTGGTATTGGTCTGAGGTATTTGGTCCAAGGTATTGGTCCTAAGTGGTTTTGGTCCATGGTATTGAGATAGGCCTAAAACTATATAAGGAGGAGAAGATCATTAGGCCAAGTCAAGCAAGTATTGAATATTTGATGAAATGTGAGATCAAGTATGTAGGTTATGGGTTTCTGATCTGAAATAAGGATGCACCTATATGGCTGGTGAAATTTGATGGATCGGGATCATGAAGACTTATATGTATTATCATTATGTGGTTTGATCTTGAACATTCTAGATCTGAATACTGAGGTATGTTTTTATTATGTAAATGTGATTATCTGGGTATGAATGAATTCTGAAATAGTTGTGATGCTTTAAGTTAGCTTTTCCATATCTGTACATAGGTTGGCTTTGGTAAAATAGCGTATACAACCTGATTCAACATATAGAAGTAGCGTATATATCACATAATGAAATTTGCAGATCTGTACACTAGTTTCCCTTGGTAAAAGAGCGTATACATGTTGGTTTGGCTTATGGATGTAGTGTATATCTTTTGAAGTATGATCTATAAGGGTTATGTTTGATGTTGCAGTATTCTGGGTTCTACATTATGTTCTAGTGATTATTTTCTGGTGACAGTATTTTGAATATTCAGATTGGTTGATTGTGTTGGATGAAATCTAATGATGGATCAAGATCATAATGACTTATCATTATGTGATCTGATAATGAATGGCCTAGATCTGATCACTAACACATGTTTTATCCTCTATGTGTGGTTATGTCTGAAGTCTGCAAGTGCAGCAAAGTGTTTGCAGATCTACACACTGGTTTGCTTTAGGGAAGCTGCGTATACACGTAGGTTGGCATCTGCCAAATAGCGTATACAATCTAAAGCATGGTTTTAATGATTTTGAATGATAATGTAACTCAGATCTGTGTATTGGTTACAATGATCTATCTGTTACAGTTGATTAGTTAAAGTATGAATGAATGATTGATTTAGTTGTGTCAGAGGTTCAGAGGTTGTCAGTGATTGATTGAGTTTGGTTGATTCAGATTAAGTTTTAGTGATTGGTTGATACAGATATAGTTGATGAATGTATTGGAGTGGTGATTTATTTTGAGCTTCAATGTTGTTGATGGGTCCAGTATGAAAATTGGATGAAACGTGGCCTTCAAATTACGATGTTGTGCTCCAGGAGTATCCAGTTTGAAAATTTATGAAACGAGGTCCCTGGAGGAAGAGAGAAGGTTGTAGCCTTCTGTAGGTCAGCACCTACATAATAGTAAACATATCGGCTAGTACAAGAGCTAGGGGGTTGTAGCTCCCTTCCAGTAGAAGTTGGAGAATGAGAGAAGGTTGTAGCCTTCTACAGGTAGAAGCCTGCATACTAGTATGAGTCTACAACAATACAATGTTGTAAATAGTTTTTCTTAATATTAAAAGAAGACAGAAATGACAGCAACAGGTGGTTTTCACCCACATTGGGTTTCCACCTTAAATCTTGGTGTTCATGTGTGTGATGGTTCACTCTGTTATTAACTGCATGTGGTTACTGTTTAATGTTTAATAAAGTACTGATGCACAGATTAAAGATCAATATATGATGAATTAACTGAATCATTAGTCCATTGGATATATGCTCATTTCCTTAAGCACAATTGCGTGTACACGCGGGTTACCCACATGGAAGTAGCGTATACAAATTTGAGTATGAAAAGAAAAAGATTATTGACTTGACTAATACTGATTCAGCCCCCCTCTCAGTATTATTTCCAACAATTGGTATCAGAGCAAGTCCTTTGGTAGAAGCTTGATCTCTTGAAGGAGATCTGTAGAACAATGGGAAAGAAGCTAAAGAAGAAAGTGCCTCAGAAAAAGAAGTCATCTCAAAAGAACTATGACAGTGGGAGAATCGATTGGGGATTATGTGGAAGCAACTCTTCAGATTCAGAATCAACTCATAATGAAGATAAAAAAGCAAAATATCTATCAGGTATGAATTTGTTATCCTCTGGTGATACGTTTCTCCATCCATTTGAATATGATGAAAGTGATAGCGAAACAACTGAATTTGCTCTTATGGGTGAGGAAGAAAGATATCAAATAGAGGCAGAATTTAAAAGGCTTACGGACAAAATTAGTGATCAACAAGATCTATTAGACAAAAGGGAATGTTCCTTCAAAGAAGAAGCTACCAAACTAAAATCTCAACTAGAGGAAGGAAAGAAAGTAAGGAAGCAATTCAAGGAAAAGGAAGATCAATGTTAAAATCTATAGGATGAAGTGACATCATTAAGAAATGAAATAAATGAAAGGAGCATAACAATCAAGAAACTCAGATATAGATCCCGTTACTATGAAAGTCTTGAAGCTAAGATCCTCTCACTAAAAGAAGATCTTGAAAAATCAAATAAGCAGAATAAAGAACTACTCCAAGCTCTTGGAAAACAAGAAAACGAAGTTCTTGAATTAAGGCAATAGATGGAAGAAGGAAGAAAAGCTAAAGGAATCATGAAGAAGTAGTATCTTGAAAAGGAAGAGCAACAACAGGTTGAGGTAAATATTCTAAAAGATATATGAGAAGAAAAGGATCAGCTCTTACGATTTCAAGATAGTACTAAGATCTTGGATGATATTCTTAGTAGTCAAAGGTCCCCTTCCATCAAATCTAGTCTTGGTTTCCATGAATCTATTGAAGGTGAATCCAGCTCACAAGCTAAGAAAAGGAACTCTAATGTAAAACCTTAAATGCTCAATAAAGAGACGAGAGGCCAATCCCATCAACAACCAAGGAGATAAATTCTCCAAAGAAAATCTTTTACTCTTAGCTATGGAAGTGATAGTCAGTTATTTCCTCAAATGAATAATGTTGAATGTTTTATATGTCATAATATTGGACATGTTGCAATGAGATGCGGAAGTAAAATGGTTCAAGACCATCACACAAAAGGATCATCAACTTCCAGGTACTTTAAGGGATATTGTTTTTCTTGCAATATGTTTGGTCACAAAGCCATTGACTACTATAGAAGAAATATGAAACATGTAAGATGTTATGCATGTAACAAGCTTGGACATATAGCAAAGGAATGCAGGAGAAAATATCGGGCACCATACCAAAAGAAGAAAACTTCATCACACTCAAAGATATGGAAGAAGAAGGAAGTACAGTCAGAAAATTGTGGCGTGGCATAGTGTACAGACAGGACAAACTCCAGAGAAGCCGAAAGTATGAAACTTCAATCTCATATGCAAGTTTCATAAAGACAAGTCGCGTATATATGCAATTTCGAAGCTGCACAGTCGCATATATGTAGGTTTGAGAAAAATGCAGTGGGACGGACTCAGAAAAACTGATGTGATATGATTCATGCAATTATCAGATATCTTTTCTATCATATATGATTGCAGTCTGTGGATATTAGCTAGAAGTGTCTTATCCTAACAATTTATTGATAACTTGATGTATATCTAATTGATAATGATGCCTTGATACTTCTTACTAGTATATGCAATGATCAGATTTGATAGTGAACAGGTGGAACAGGTTCAAGGGAAGAACATGTTATGCTTCTAATAAAGCATTGTTGGCATTATGTTTAGAAGTCTTTGGTACCTAATCAATGATTATGATGCTTATATGGCTAAATGATACATCTTGCTATGATACGGTTATGAGCTGCCCATGACAAAATCTCATATGATTCTTGGGGTCACATAGTTGGTGTTCAAATCTGATTTATGGAGGATGGTGCATGACTCTTTGATGATGCATATAGTATATATATATGTTTCTTACAGGATGATATTCATAAGGACAAATAGAAGTACAAAGCGTGAGTACACAACTTCATTATTTAATGATAAGCCACTCATTTCCTTTATGTTGTTTTCATCGTACCTTCAAAGTTGCATAAAGTTCATATGGTGTAGTTATGATTTCTATAGTTCTTGGCTCTCACATGGTTAAGAATTGTTGTTTTTGATGTTATCAAGAAATCTTGGCAAAAGACCATAAGCTTATGGTTTTCTAGATACATATTGCTATGCTAGATGCATGGATGATTACTTAAGTTGCATATTGACAGATATTGTTGGTTGGCCAAGAGAATGGTGTTATTACAGGTCTCATGAAGACATAGCTATTTGAAGACATGGCTTACTTAGTCACATAATGATGTTGAGTTCTTACCTTATGATGATAGGTTGATACTCACACATTATCATGGTTGATGCTTATCATATGTGGGATGTTCCCTAGTGATGATACATGGTTGATTGTGGAAAGATCGTGCTGTTCTTAATGATGATGTGAAAGATCATGTCATGACTATGGTATTTTCACAAATGATATGGTGTGAATGGTTTTGTTATTGCTTGGATACATGACATATGCTGAGTTGATTCATGGAAGAAAACGAAGCAAGTTGATCTTGATGAAATCAAGAGGATGAGTTGATATCTATATGCAA
Source organism: Pinus taeda (assembly GCA_000404065.3). Classification (NCBI taxonomy): domain Eukaryota; kingdom Viridiplantae; phylum Streptophyta; class Pinopsida; order Pinales; family Pinaceae; genus Pinus; species Pinus taeda. Next base: position 9,021 of record APFE030628461.1, on the reverse strand, counting down.
ACATACTTTATCGCAGGTTGATGATAATGGACATATACAAGTTGCTCGTCTGGATGCTTATGGAGCATATCATACATGGTGTATGATAGTTGTTGATGACTATCATGGTCTTGTTTAGATATTTGGTCTATGTTATAAATGTCATGTATATCATTCAATGTAAAGGTCATATCAAGACTCATGATGTAATAATTTGTCTATGTCTGTTGTAGTCCATTGATGAGTCCCAATATGATGTAATTTGTACCCCTACTATGCAAGGGAAGGATGATGTAATATTTCTGTCATGTATAAACAATTGGTATATCCACACTTGGTTGGGTGGATGAGTCAAGTGTAATATATCCCCACTTGTTTGGGAGAATGAATGTATGTATGAGTCATTGGTGATAGGAAGGTCAAACTCACATAGTTGATTTATAGAGTCATGTTATTTTTTTTTTAAATATTTGCAAACTCTACATGTGCTCAAGGGGAGCATAGATGATGCAGTATATCTCAGTATGAACAAAGAGGGAATTCAATTAGAGAAGTCAGCATGCACTTAGGGGGAGCATGACCCTTTGCCCTTGATGTCAAAGGGGGAGAGTGACTTGGCATGGTTGTTGCCATCAAGTCCAAATAGGGGGATTGTTGGCATTATGATGTATGTGTTGTACTTGATGGCAACCCACTTGTAGCAGAACAACTCTCTTGTATATGGTAACTAGATGAATCTATACAAGAGATATCAGTTGTGACATAATACATGGTAGTTGTGTTAATAGATTTGATGTAGGGAAGAGATATTAGATGTGACAGAATACATGGTAGTTGTGTTAACAGATATGATGCAGGGCAGATCAAAGGAATCAGATCAGAAGTAATATATAATGGCAACTCACCAAGATGACAGTTCACAATGCAACAAGTTAACATTGCCATCAAGTCCAAAAGGGGAGATTGTTGGCATTATGATACAGGTGTTGTCCTTGATGGCAACTCACTTAGATGAAAGATCTAAGAACTGCAGGTTAACAGTATTGAATTATAGTTCAGGCTACATAGAATGAAGAAAGAAAGATATACGCAGGTTCACCTTGGCCAAGCTGCATATACACGCAGGTTCATTGAACAAAAAGAGCATATATGTACACACGCAATTTCACAAAAGGAAAAGTGCATATATCTTGGGAAAATAAGTTTTTGGGTCCAAGGTATTTCTTTGGTCATATGTATCTGACCCAAGGTATTTGGTTCGTGGTATTGGTCCAAGGTATTTGGTCCAAGGTATTGGTCCTAAGTGGTTTTGGTCCATGGTATTGATATAAGCCTAAAACTATATAAGGAGGAGAAGATCATTAGGCCAATTCAAGCAAGTATTGAATATCTAATGAAATATGAGATCAAGTATGCTAGTTATGGGTTTTGATCTAAACTAAGGATGCACCTATATGGCTGATGAAAGTTGATGGATCGGGATCATGAAGACTTATATGTATTATCATTATGTGGTTTGATCTTGAACATTCTAGATCTGAATACTTACATATGTTTTTATTATGTAAATGTGATGATATGGGTATGAGTGAAGTCTCAAATAGTTGTGATGCTTTAAGTTAGCATTTCCAGATCTGTACGTAGGTTGGCTTTGGTAAAATAGCGTATACACACTGATTCAGCATACAGAAGTAGCATATACATCACAGAATGAAATTTGCAGATCTGTACACTAGCTTCCCTTGGTAAAAGAGCATATACACACTGGTTCAGCTTATGGATGTAGTGTATATCTTTTGAATTATGATCTATAAGGGTTATGTTTGATGTTGCAGTATTCTGGGTTCTGCATTGTGTTCTAGTGACTGTTTTCTGGTGAAAGTATTCTGAATATTTAGATTGGTTGATTGTGATGGATCAAATCTAATGATGGATCAGGATCATAATGACTTATCATTATGTGATCTGATAGTGAATGGGGTAGATGTGATCACTAACACATGTTTTATCCTTTATGTGTGATTATGTATGAAGTTTGGAAGTGCAACAAAGTGTTTGCAGATCTACATGCTAGTTTTCTTTAAGGAAGCTGCGTATACACGAAGGTTGGCTTTTGCCAAATAGTGTATACAATCTAAAGCATGGTTTTAAGATGACAACTGATTCTAAATGATAATGTAACTCAGATCTGTGTACTGGTTACAATGATCTATCTGTTACAGTTGATTAGTTAAAGTATGAATGAATGATTGATTCAGTTGTCTCAGAGGTTCAGAGGTTGTCAGTGATTGATTGAGTTTGGTTGATTTAGATTAAGTTTCAGTGATTGGTTGATACAGATATAATTGATGAATGTATTGTTGTGGTGATTGATTTTGAGCTTCAATGTTTTTGATGGGTCTAGTATGAAAATTGGATGAAACATGGCCTTCAGATTATGATGTTGTACTCCAGGAGTATCCAGTTTGAAAATTTATGAAACAAGGTCCCTGGAGGAAGAGAGAAGGTTGTAGCCTTCTATAGGTCAGAGCCTACATACTAGTAAACATATTGGCTAGTACAAGAGCTAGGGGGTTGTAGCTCACTTCCAGTAGAAGCTGGAGAACGATAGAAGGTTGTAGCCTTCTGCAGGTAGAAGACTGCATACTGGTATGAGTCTACACCAATACAATGTTGTAAACAATTTTTCTTAATATTAAAAGAAGACAGAGATGACAGCAGTAGGTGGTTTTCACCCATATTGGGTTTCCACCTTAAATCTTGGTGTTCATGTGTGTTTCTTGTGTGTGATGGTTCACTATGTTATTAACTGCATATGGTTAATGTTTAATGTTTAATAAAATATTGATGCACAAATTAAAGATCAATATATGATGAATTAACTAAATCATTAGTCTGCTAAATATACGCTTGTTTCCTTAAGCACAGTTGCATGTACACATGGGTTACCCACATGGAAGTAGCATATACAAATTTGAGTATGAAAAGAAAAAGATTATTGACTTGACTAATACTGATTCACCCCCCCTCTCGGTATTATTTCCAACACATTTGATACAACTTGCAATCTTCAGTGGTTTGAAAATGTTTCTCCATGTAGTATATTATACTAATTGTAGCAGTAACCCTACATATACAATGATGACAGTAACATTGTATGGAATAAATATTTGATATTTGGTATATGATATATGACACAGATCTTTGTATCTATGATAGTGATGGTTGTGGCCATTATAAAAGTGCTTATAATAGTTGAAAATGATGTTTTATAGAATATGTATATCTACTATAGGATTAGTGCATGGGTGGTTGTGGATGAAATACCCTCTCAGATCTTCTTGGGATCCAAGGAACATTGTTCAAGATTAGTTGAAATTGTCAAAAAGAAACATACATATATGCATATTAATTCATGATTGGCAAAGCAAAAGGAGAAGGATTACCTCAGTCCTTGGTGTATCTCTGCTAGAGAACTCAATGTGGGAAAGTGGAAGACCTCTCCATTGGCTCCTAGATCAGAACCTGCACATAGATAAGACAAAACGTAATCCTACAACATATAAACCTTGATAATCAAAACATCAATATATGAGAATATAAGCTACCATGCATCTAAGCTACTTATTAATCATGGAATCGAATAAACATGTAAAGGAATATAATATCAGAATCATCAAGTAGAAAACATAGAAATAGATCTATATTATTAGACTCCTCTCTCCCTCTCTCTCTCTCTCTCAATTTCTTGGTAGCATAACAATACTAAATCTCTTGCAAAGTTTTGACTTCACAATGACCAAGCGTCCAATATATAGATGTTGAGAGGCTCATCCTTTCCAATTCTTTCATGTGTTCCATTGAGGCAAAAACTTGGATGTTTCCTTACTTTATTGTTCTTTCCCTTCCCATGAGACTCCATTAGGAATAGTAATGTCCTTATTTAGGCCAAAGGTAGATGTTTCCTACGTTTTTTAGCTGACAATTGAGTGAAAAGTGGAGTGTCAGCCAGTCAACTCACACTTTGACCTCTGGAATCTCACAAATATCTAGTAATGTTTCCCTTTAGTAAAAACGAAGTGTTAACCTAGGGACTAATGCCTTTAGCTGAGAGATGGAAAGTGTTATAACTCTCCTTGTCTATTTTTGGGGTGCGTTACCCAAGAAAATGGGTATGTGATTTAGGTCTTGTTTTCAACCAATGTGTCTTTCTCCTCTGAGATGATAAGGAGGTCATTTTCCTATATAACGGATATCCCCTAAAGTGTAAGGTCAAAGACAAAGACAATGGCCAAAATAATTTTAAGATATTGTAATAAAAGAGAGAGAGGATTGGATCTTTAGGATTGTGGGAGACCTGAAACAAACTACATATGTCAAAAAATATAGGATCATGATCTGATTTGGGAACTCCCATGCTGAGTAATTGTGTTAGAGTGATTTCCTAGATAGAGATATGACGATCATGTCCATCAATAAGCACAATGTGTAACTGTGTCATAATATGATCAAGCTGATGAGTTGTCTTTGAAAAAAATATACACAGCTTGGGAGAGGAAACAAGGATGAGTGATGTAAGCCTCTACCCAAGGTCTTCGTCACCGCTTATCTGAACAACATATTTTTACACATGTGAATAAAGGAGTTGAAGTCAAACAATATACAAAGCTTGGGAGAGGAAATGAGTGATGTAAGCCTCTACCCAAGGTCTTCGTCACCGCTTATTTGAACAACATATTTCTGCACATATAAATAAAGGAGTTGAACTCAAACATGTGATAAATCATCTAATTACTAGTCAATGATGAAAATTTTTAATGGAAGCAAGGATGGCCACCAATAAGGATGATGATCTCCAAGATGCGCAATACAATCTAGTGAGTGTGAGAAGGATGTCGTCATCAATCACTCGTAGAATCATTCAACTGGGAGCCACTAATGAAAACCCCCAACCAAACACAAGGTAACCTTCCACTGAGGACTGCAAGTTCTAGGGTATTGATATGCTTTTGGATATACTTCATAGATAGAGTGTTGAAGTTGATAGGAAGAGATATGTTAAAAGGCATTAAATGAGGTGTCCTACATCAATCGACATGAAACAGAAAAAGAATGATTGTTTTGGACAGAAATTTTGAGAAAAGGGTCAAATAGATGGAGGGCATTTTTGAAGTATATGAGGGATGGTTGATACAAGAAGCATGGGATATATGGGTCTCTTGAACAATAGAAGGCATGAAAAAAAGTTTTAATAGGAATCATAGACTCATGAACACCAAAGAGTGCTAGGATATAGGGATTCAAGAACATCGGAGTATGAAGGCTAAACTCATAAGATGGTAAGGTTCAGTGAGAGGCCTGTTAGCACTCAAATGCTTTCCCTAGAAGTTATCAAAGAAGGAATAGTGTGAGGAAACCACAAACCTAATCTTTTATACTCAGGTTCTAGCCAACCTAAGTCCAGAGAGGGCTCTCTCTTTATAATTTAACTTTTTTCTGGGTAGATTTCAAGCTAGTTATTAGTGCTCATGATGTTTTGTTTTGATTGGGTGGTGGAATTAAAAAAACGGATGGGCAGAGCAAGTATTTAGGCCATTGGCCCTGGAGTCAATCTAGAGATCTGATCAATCACTAAGGTAGGAGTCCACAGGGCAAGAAAGCACAACAAAAAGCAAATCTTCAAGTTAAAATGGATGAGGTAGTCCTAACCAGGGCGAAGGGCAGTGAAGAATCCTTAACCGTGATTAAGATGAAGAAAGGAAGGATGGTCAATAGCAAAGGGAAATGAAAAATCCTTTACTATGGACCAAAGGGGGGGTAAACTATGGAAGTAAGGGAGAAATTAAGAATTCCCAGACCAAGATAGTTTAGTAGAAAACATATAGAAAGTAAACAGTTAAAATGGAGAGCATTTAAGCTAATTCTAAGATATCATTCCTTGTTTACTTTACAGATTTCATAAGAGACACATATGAATATTTATAACATGAAGAGATAACAATATTTAAACATGCATAGATAATACTTATTTTTTCCAACTATGCACAAGAATCCAGTGAAATTTCCTTAGCTTTATTTCATATCCAACAAAACCAGTCTAGTCTTGAGTACAATAGCTCCTTGGCTCAATATAAAATGTTTACAAAAATGTATTCTAATCCACCCTAATTACTTCATTGTGTGAAGTATTTATACAAAAATTGTGACAAAATATCTCATAACAATATGAGAATTATTTTAGGAAACCAAAAATATCTTCAAGCATGAAGATAGAGACAGATGGAGAATTGTCTTCTTGTTGTCCCTTTTATTGTGACTGTTTTGGCTGTTGTAATCCGGATTTGCCTCTTTCAGTTGCTAGATACTTATGTGTTGGATTCACTTTATGTCTTATACCTACTGATACTCTTTACCTATTCTAATTTGACTCTGTCTTGCCTATTTTACCTAGTAGCCATGTTTTACCATATAGATTTACTGCAGTAACTTCATAGTAAATCAGTCAGTTTTCTCCACCATTCACTATCAGGGAATTTCATCCTTATCATTTTTCTGTATATCTCGTCAGATTTTGTATAATTAGAAAAATTTGGCATGCTGGTAAACAAGTGCTTTACTTCATGCTCTATGAAAAACAGATTGTCAAGACTATCATATAATACCTTTCCAGTGGGCAAAGATTTCACCCCTGAAGTACTAGTTTGGCTTCTGGCCAGCTTGTTTAGTCTTTCAATATAATCATCTTGGGTCATCAGCTTGTCATGTATTACCATAGGACTGGGAAGTCCTTCTTCTCTTAGAATACCATAATTTTTCATAAATATATCAATGTCTATTTGGATACTCTAGCATTTTTTCTCAAGATTTAGCATAAGGTTTCTCTTGATGAGAACCTTCTTTATTTCTATGGTAGTTCCTATTATGTCTTGTATTTCTAGTTCATCAAGATGATACCTATTTATGTTGTTCAGGAATGTTATCTATTGTTTGGCTTCTTTAGGCTTATCTCCAAATTCTTCCATTATCTTGCAGATTGCTTCTATGGCCACTTTGACTAGTTCAGTATATTTAAAAACAACTTGAATAGATGGCCAAACATCATTGATGGAATCAATGATGTTGGCCCAAAGAATTTCCTTCATGTCTCCAAGTGGTTGTTGCAATGTCAAGTCCTTTTCAAGGACTTTTATTCTTTCTCCCATTCTTTGATTCTTTTGATCTTCTTCTTTCTATTGAATTTGTGCAAGTTTGCAATTAGTTTCCAAACTTGACACTTGTTCTCTAAGTTTCTTGAGCTCAATAGCCTGGATGGTTATCTCCTCCATGGATTTTACCAATTCAGCTATCTTTTCTGTTGATGTCCCTGTGCTTGTTGATGTACCTGTAACTGGCAGAGCAGTAGCTGGTGGAACTGTTGGCGCTAATGAAGCAGCCAATGTGGAGGGTACTGCTATAGAAATTGTAGGAATTACAGTCTAAGGAGTGGGGGCCAACTCACTCTGTTTAGACTATATCAAATTATCCAGTTCTTTCTCTGTTTCTTTTAGTTGTTCATTTAGCTTAAGGACTAAGTCCATAAGCTCTTCCTCCTTTTGTGTTTCCAATACTTTAGCTATTTGAGGATGATGCAGGGGAGGAATCTTGAGCTATTTTTTTAGTGCAGCTATGTCATCATTTTTCTTCTTAATAATCTTTTCTACAACTTTCACATCTTTGGGATCATGGCCCAGTTCTATGACTAAGTCCTCTAGGGACTTTATTCTGGTACCTTTGGCCTATGAAGAGGCCTTCTCTAATTGGAATTGCGTTGATATATTATTCAGCGAATTTTGAAGTTGGTGAGTTGCAATTGCCTTGCTGATCAAGGTGGAGTAGACCATTTCCCCAGTCTGCTTATGTAATTCTATTTGGTCAATAGGATGGATATCCTTTGCCAATACTTCAAAGTCTATTTTCAAATAATCTGCAATTGACATGGGCTACTGTGTAGTTGGCTTCATAAAATTCATCTGCATTTTTCCTTCTTTCACATCAAAGGCTAACATTAGCCTTGTATGATTAGTGAGAGCCATATTTAGGTAATGTGCATAACTTTGGGCCTTCAATATCTCATTCCTAGTCTTTATTTATCTATATTTCTCTCTGATGTCTTGGCTCTGTCCAGTAGGAGCCCTAAAGGAGGACAATTCCACACTCTGTTGCCTTTCTATCATTTAAGCCTATGAGCTGGAAGGTTTGCCATGCGGAAAGAGTTATTTTTGTTGACAAAACTAACCTCCCTAGGAGTCTAAGACTCTCTAGTGACAAACAAGACAATTAAGAGCAATCCTTCCTAAACATACATTATTCTATGAGAAACCAAGTGTTTTTTGATCCTACCTCAAGTCCAACGCTTGTTGTAGCAGTCCAGCCTCGCTGATCCAGATGAGCTCCTCCTTCACTTTTAAACCTGCATACACTAACAATCAAATGATTACATAACACCTGAATATTCCATAAAACAAAGCATATTCAACATATAGACCAAGGAGTATATGAAACAATTCATTAACAACAAATCATTGAGAAGAATGGACTTATTTGTATTAAGGAAACAAAAGAAACCATAACAACCTGAGCCTTGGTGTTGTGCAAGTTCCTCCCAGGGTCCAGCAAGAGTTTTCCTCTACTTTGATAAGCTAACCCACTTCCAAATGAAACAAGAAAGGATGGGAATCTCTCCTCACAAGCTTCTACAAGGAAGTCCTAATTCCAGCAGCATCTACCCTTTGGAATGTTCAGCTTTCAACCTCCCCTCCTCTGGCCCAATGCCTGTATTTATAGTGTTCTAGAGGAAGTTATTCAGGTCCAACATCAATGGGATACTCCCTCTTTTGGATGGGGTAGCTCCTCTCTTGATGGGATAAGTTTCTCTATCATAGGGATGCATGAACCATCTGGAGGCGCTCAATACACGTCAAACACTCTTCTAGAAAGCTCTAGAAGTGACCACAAGTAACTTTTTTAAGATGAAACTCGCGCCTTTTGACCCTTACAGGAGTA
>APFE030628455.1:43742-74432 GCA_000404065.3 Pinus taeda | reverse complement strand
ATTGCGCAGCTAAATTGGCCAATCAGATTGCGCTGCGAAACCGCGCAAAATACAAATGACGCAAACAAGACAAGACATACCTTAAACAATAATGATGGAGGGTATCTAACGTTTTTTTACAAGGACTCACATCAATACCTTTTGAAATTCTAATTTCAAAGTGACACACATAGAAACCTATTGACTTAAACAAAAAATTTGTTTTTCATATGAATCTTTGGACATAGGTGAACTGTGGTTTTGAGTGATAACACAATGTTTAAATATTTCATTATTGCAGTCCGTAAATTCCATATTTCCAAATATATGATCGCAAAATGCAAGCACCTCCAACTCCTCTTCACCCTATCATAGTTGTCAGTCATTTTTCCAAATGGGGTATCGATTTCCTCACTTATAACCCTCAGTTGGCCAGGGGGCATTGATCCGGATTTAAATAGGAACGCAAAAAATTACGGAGATAACCATAAACACAGAGATGCAACGGAAATAATACTTCATTTCATTAATGTAAAATACTGAAATATGCTTACAAACAGGAATGGAAATAAACCAGCTAAGGCGATGGTAGCTTATCTCTGAGAAGAGATGTGGTGGCTACATGCCTCTAAACTGCCTTACAATGAGGCTCAAGGGCCTTTATATTATTGAACAATAAGAGCAAACCCTAAACAACCAAAACCCTAACCCGAGGAGATGTAACACCAAGAGTTTATGGGCCCCATTGGGGTGAGTTGGACAACCAACTTCCCGAGGTAGCAACTTGGTCATATTATCTCCATTTGACATGCATGATAACCCGTTGGAAAGATCTATCTGAGGACTACGACCGAAAAGACAATACTCAACAAGTAATTGCTAGCGGTAGATTTCCAAAAAAACATCGTTTCGGGCCTCAAAACGGCTCTAGAAGTTTAGGACCCGAAAAACTGCTAAAATAGTGAATTGTGCTACAATTAAGGAAACTGAAGAACTGAAAGAAGCAATGGTGGGGGTCCAAGTGGAAATGGAGGGTGGCCACCAATATCCACTTAGATCATTCCTCCCCCCTTAGGAATCAATGGTCCCCATTGCGTTGGGTTCCTCCATGAGATGAGTGAACTTCTGTTGAACTTGGTCCCTGGTGAGCCACTTGCCCTAGTGAAGGAGTTGGCCTGCTTTAACAACTCGATACAGTTGGATATTCTGCTGGCAAGTGTGCTTGATTTGTGTGTCCATGAACCGATCAGTTGCAACTTGTTCCATGCAATCTAGATTTAACTCTGTCGGTGTGAGTTGTTCTGCAATGTCGGATGTGCCTAGTAATGGTGGAAAGTATGGTCGAAGGTGGTCCACATTGAACACTGGGTGCAAGCCAAGGAATGGGGGAATGCTAAGCTCAAATTCATTGTCTCCCATAGCCTTGGTAATGGCGTAAGGACCATATCGAAGTGGTCTGAGTTTTCGATAGGCTCCGATAAGGCTTTCCTTTTGCAAATACAACCAAACTTTGTCACCCACCTAAAAAATGTGTGGCACCCAATGTTGATCATGTTGCTGCTTGTGCTTGGCATTTGATTTCTCTAGAATATCATGGACCTACTAGCGAATATGTTGGATGTGCTCAATGAAGTTGTTTTCCTTATCTGTTTCGAGTTGGACATGAGCCGAATCTGCGTGAGTAGCTGCAAATGGCATGGCCACATCAATGGGACATAGTGGCTGGAATCCCAAGCCCACCTGAAAAGTGTTGTGGCCAGTCAAGGTGTGGAGAGCCCGGTTGTAGTTGTGTTGAATATAGGGGAGGCTCTCGTCCCATGTGCGTGGATGCTTTGAGTTGTATATACGTAGAATTTGTACAATCATCCTGTTGAAAACCTCTGTCTGGCCATCAGTTTGAGGATGGAAGGCTGTGGACTTAGTGAGTTTGGTGTCCAGCATCGACTAGAGACTGGACCAAAATGTACTGAGGAACCTGTTGTCTCAATCTGAGATGATAGACTATGGGATCCCAAAGTGTACCCATAATAGTTCAAAGAAGAGTTTAGTAGTGGCTTCTGCTGTGATATTCTTCTTGCAGGCTGCCATAATGGCCATCTTCGAGAACCTATCGACAACCACAAAAACATAGTCATTTCCATGCTTAGTGGAAGGAAGGCCTGACATGTAATCCATGGAGATGGATTCCCAAGGTCGACTAGGGGTAATGTCCATCTTTGAGAACCTATCGACGACCACAAAAACATAGTCATTTCCATGCTTAATGGAAGGAAGGCCTGACATGTTATCCATGGAGATGGATTCCCAAGGTCGACTAGGGGTAGGCAACAGGGTATAGAGGCCTTACTTCTTGATGTTCGGTTTGGAAATGGCACAAGTAGTGCATGATCTGATGTACTTCCCGACATCTTGTCAAAGATTCGACCAATAGAAATACTTCTACAATACTACTACCATTTTGTCGACCCCGAAATGCCCAGTAGCCTAACTGTAGTGTGCTTCCCAAATCATCTTGGAACGCTCACTTGAAGGAACACAAAGGTGACCCAGGTGGCATAACAAGGCATCCTGGAGGTGAAAATCTGGAACATGTTGACCCTCCAAGAGTGTTTGGTATGTGTGGCCAAATTCTAGGTCGCTTTTGTAGAGAAGTGGCCAATCAAAAGTCTCATGCCCACAAGAGTTGAGCATGGTGGTTAATGCCATGATCAGTGGTCGACTGAGGCAATCTGCAACATTATTGGTATTGTCATTCTTATACTTGATATTCAAATGGAATTTTTGTAGGTATGTGGACCACTTCTAATGGCGATCATTATGCAATTTCCCTTGGGTCTGTATGAACTGCAAGGGTTGATGGTCTATGTGGATGACCGTTTCCTTCTCCAAAATGTAATGCTTCCATTGTCGGCAGACCTGCACAATGGAATACATCTCTTTGTCATAAGTGGGATACTTCCAAACTATGTCTGAAAGTGTCTCACTGTGATATGCCACTGGATGCCTGTGTTGAGTAAGGACTACCCCAATAGCATAGTCAAAGGCATCTGTCTCGACCTCAAATGGTTGTCGCAAGTCTGGTAATGTGAGCACTAGTGTCGAGCAGAGGTGATCTTTCAACTCTATGAATGCCTTCTGTTGAGATTTAGACCAAAAGAATTTTGCTTTTTCTCCTCCCTTGGTGACTTGACTCAAGGGCCAAGTGATATGAGAAAATCCCAACATGAACTTGCGGTAGAAGTTGGCAAGACCTAGAAAGCTGCGAAGCTCTGTCAGAGAGGTTGGAGATCGCCAATCCTGAATGACTTGGATCTTGGCTAGATCCACATGCACCCCTTGTTCATCAATAATGTATCCCAGATACTGAACCTAGGTCATGCCAAAAGTGAATTTCTCCAAATTGGCACATAACTTGTGTTGTCTGGAGAACCTGTCAGATGTGGTGGAGGTGCTCTTCCCAACTCTGGCTGAAGATCAAGATGTCATCCAAGTATACCACTATAAATGAGTTGGTGAATGGCTGCATGATGTCATCCATTAGCCTCATGAAGGTTGCAGGAGCATTTTTCAATCCGAAAGGCATAACCAACCATTCAAAAAGGCTCTCCTTGGCTTTGAAGGTAGTCTTCCACACATCGGAGGGTTCGATTGGTACTTGGTGATATCCTGACTTCAAATCAATCTTGCTGAAATATTTTGCCCCCTTAAGTTGGTCCAGGAGGTCATCAATCCATGGGATCAGGTACCTATTACAGATAATGATCTTGTTCAGCACCTAATAGTTAATACAGGGTCTCCACGTCCCATCCTTCTTTTGTACCAACACGGTCGGGCTCCCACAAGGTGATGAACTTGGACGGGTGTGACCCTTTTTCAGTAGCTCCTGAATTTGCCTCTTGATTTCATTGTTCTCCAAAATAGAGCACTGATAGATTGGTCCATTAGGCAGCGGTGCACCTGGGGTCAGATTGATGGAGTGCTTGACCTGACAGTGCAGAGGAACCCCTACGGGGGAGGTGAAGATGTCCTCGTACTCCTCCACAACCTTGTCCATCTGTAGTTGTCGTGTGGAGGGGCCCTGTCTAGAGGTTGTGGCCACTGTATTCTTCTTTCCTTTGGGGCGTATCATCAGGAAAACAAATTTCTCAGTTTTGGAAATGAGCTTACTGCATTGTTTTGCAGTAACCAAAGAGATGGCAGTAGGCGGTGCTACCTTTGGTATCCTATACAACTTATTTCCCAAAGTAACAATAACAGAACGGGGCCTCGATTCATACATAGCATGTCACTTCCACAAGTGGTTGTCCTAATAATACATCACAAACTTCAAGGGGAGAAATCTCACACAATACCTCATCCGCGAAGGGCTTGATGTTGTATGGAAGGCGACACTATTGTCCCACGCGAAGATCCTGTCCTTGGTGAAGCCACCCGATGGTGTATGGTTGTGGATGTGTTGTGGTCGGTAAGCCCAGCCACTTCACGACCTATTCCGAAATGAGGTTCTTTTGGCTCCCGCTGTCGACAATGAACTGTAGTGGAGAGCCCTTTACCCACATCTAGGAGTGGAAGAGATGCTCCTCCTCCTCTGGATATTTGGGTTCCTCCTTCTGGATCTTCGTGGTGGCAACGGTGGCGTTGGGCTCCCCATCGATAATCTACTTCCCTTTGTCATTCCCTTTGTTGGGTTCTGATTCAGAGTCGGAACATGCATCTGATTTTGAAACCTTTAGCTCGGCCACCAATGACTGCTTGGCGTGACACTCACTTGTGTTGTGAGTGGAGCTCTTATGGAACTCACACCACTTTCCCGTGTACTTTTTCAACTTCGCGACGTTGTTCTTTGCTTGCAACTTTGGCAGATTGTGTTGGGTTGCCTCGCCTTAGCTTTTTCCTTTGTTCTGTGATTTGGGGGCACCTTTCCCTTGCTTCGGATTTGCAGATCCAAAGTCTTGCTTCTTCTGTTTAAATTTTTTCTCAACCTTGACAGCATATTGGTATGCCATGCCAAGCAAGGAGATACTTAGGAATTCTATTTCTTCTTGGATGTACTTATGCAGGTAGCCATGGTATTTGAGTACCAAATGCTGCTCCATATCCTTGATACCCAACTTTGTGCGAAGGGTATAGAAAATATTGGTAAACTCTGACACATCTTGGTACCTTCCCTGCCGCAGCATGGTCCACTTTATGTATTGATCCTCATAGCTTCTGACAGGGTAGTACTGCTCCTTGATGGCATCCTGAAATGAATTCCAAGTGGGTGCGGCTAAAAATAGTGAGCTTGTACTTTCATCCTTCTGCTTGTAGTAGGTTTCCCACCAATCCTTGACATGGAGGGTTGTTTTGAGAAGAGAAAAAATAATCTTTTCCCAATTGGAAAAATCATGAACAAAAAAATAACCCTCTAGAATATTTAACCATTTATTGACAGCATCTACGTCTATCTGACCCTCGAATATGGGGATTTCAAAATTAACTTGTACCTTAAACGGTGTGGTGTTTCCATAGTAGATGTTGGAATTCGATGTGTCGCCCCTGGGTAGCCACTGAAGGATCTGGGAAAAGTTGTCCATCATCGTGTTCCTTTATCACTCAAGGGCTTCTTTGAGCAAGATTTTGAGAGGATCTCCTTCCCCCTCGTCTTTCTTTTCATCCACCATGGGAGGCCGTCGAGATTTGTGAGGCTGATCTTGCAAAGGTTCGACCAGTTCAAGCCCTAAATCCTTATATCCTGACCTCGTTTGGGACATGCAAAGAAAAACAGAGAAAAAAATAGACCTCTTTGATACCACTGATCCGGATTTAAACAAGAATGCAACAAATTATAGAGATAATCATAAACACAGAGATGCAACGGAAATAATACTTCATTTCATTAATGTAAAATACTGAAATATGCTTACAAACAGTAATGGAAATAAACCAGCTAGGGCGATGGTATCTTAACTCTGAGAAGAGATGTGGCAGTTACATGCCTCTGAACTGCCTTACAATGAGGTTCAAGGGCCTTTTTATTATTTAAAAATAAGAGAAAACCCTAAACAACCAAAACCCTAACCCGAGGAGATGTAACACCAAGAGTTTATGGGCCCCGTTGGGGTGAGTTGGACAACCAACTTCTCAGGGTCGTGAATTGGTCATATTATCTCCATTTGACATGCATGATAGCCTGTTGGAAAGATCTCTCCGAGGACTATGATGAAAAATATGATTTTAAACAAAAAATTGTTGGCGGTAGATTTCTAAAAAAACATCATTTAGGGCCTCAAAACGGCTTCAAAAGTTTAGGACCCGAAAAACTGCTAAAAATAGTAAACTGTGCTACAATTAAGGAAATTGAAGAACTGAAAGAAGCAATGGTGGGGGTCCAAGTGGAATTGGCAGGTGGCCACCAATATCCACCTGGATTAGGCATGGGTATGTTATCCTTGCAATCTATCACTTTACAAAATGGGCCGACATGATGCCTACATATAAAAACGATGAAAAAACTGCAACATTTTTCATTTTCAATCATGTGATTTCTCGGTTTGGTGTCCCACAAGCTATTTTTACGGACCATGGTAGTAATTTCCATAACTTTATGATGGTTGAAATATCAACACAGCTTGGCCTATGCCATGATATCTCTACTCCTTATTATCCACAAGCTAATGGTCAAGTCAAAGCCATCAATAAAGTTTTAACCAATATGATTAAACAAATAGTTGGTATTCATACATGAAACTGGAATTCCATGCTCTTTTCAACGTTGTGGGCGTATCGTACTAATGCAAAAACATTGACAAGTTTAACTCCTTTCCAACTTGTTTATGGTTTGGAAGCAGTATTACCCACTGAATGTGAAATCCCATCTTTGAAACTAGCTATCAAATTATTTCCTGCTACCTCTGTAGACGAAGAATGTTTTGTACTTTTAGCACGTTTAGATGAAAATCACCGTGATTTCACACTAGCTATAAAATCTCACAAGAAACGAGTCAAATCTCAATTTGATAAAAACTTCAATCCTCAGTCATATTCAAAAGGTGAGCTAGTTATGGTTTATGATCAAGCTCATGACAAGTTATGTGCGGGAAAGTTCGAACCCATGTGGCATGGCCCTTACATCATAAATCATGTATTAGCTAAAGTAGCCTATGAGCTTGTTGATTATGATGGTATTCCTTTAGGAAAGCCCATAAATGGTCTTTACCTAAAGAAATATTATGCATAAAATTTTAGTGGATATTTGTACATCATCTACCATTTTTTAGGTGTGTGCGATAGTTAATGTTTTTTACATTTTCTACTACTTTTCCTACTTATCTTGTTTTTCACTTGGTTTTCAGATGTTGACATTCCCTGAGACCTACATTGGCTTTGATGATGGCACTAGTAGTAGTACTCATAATTTATCTTCAAAAACCTGGGTTATATATTCACCCAGTGATGAGCTAGTCTATATTCATGGAATATGCCTTGGTCAAACAACAAATAACATAACATAATATAGCACAGTCATTGAGCTATTATCTGATGCCATCACATTTAGTATTTAGCGTTTAATCGTTAGGTTAGATTCGCATCTTGTAGTATTACATTTAAACAGTGGCTATGTAGTAAGAAGTCCAACAATGTTAAGAATGTTTCTATGGGTCCATCTTTTGGAAAGAAAATTTGATTATATTGAATATCAACACATTCCAAGATATTTAAACATATTGAAAGATGCATTGGCTAATCATGTGTTAAATAGACATTTGTGACATTTGTAAATTAAAACAATATTCATTCATATTGGTCAAGATAAATTGTAGGCAAAAGTAGTATTTTTTTCATTAAAATAAAGTTTTCATAGCCATGTGTCTACAAAATATGTCATCCAAGGACATAAGGCCTTGTGGCCTTTACTTTTCAAATCTGCTGGCACCAAAAATAAAAAATGTGGCACTAGAAACTAGGACTGCTAAGCATAATGATGCCCATAATAACAAACAACATCATGAGCAACTCGACGTAGTAAATGTGTAAGTGGCCCTAGAACCCCAACAACATTTCTTTAATATTGGAGAGGAATGTGATCCGTCCCAGTCTCTGGGATTCTAAATTCAACCTCTCTAGGTTCTGTTCCAGCTTTGTCAAAATCTCTACTACCTCTAGATTAGTTGTCGTAGTTGATATAGGCTTCTCACCTTGTCTGTCAAATCACCTTAGCCCTGCTGGTTGGTTTAGGCCCACATATGCACATGCATTTTGGATAATTAGCCTTTGAAGACAAAACCACATAAAATTTTAAAAATTGAAAACATGTAAAAATGATAAATTCTCACCTAGGTCACCCCACTGACCTCTGGCTAGAAGTGGGATATTAGGATCACCTCTGTCATCCATCTTGACATATGCAAAGTCCTCGATCAAAATGATCTGTTGGCCTAACCAGTCGAAAAACTCAGGAGTATACCCCACTATCAGTCCATCGCCTCCATGACATGCCATCAGTGCAACCCACTCATCATACGTGGATCCCTAGGTTCCCCCTCATTTGCTATAATCTGATGTGGTGAGAAAATAGGAATCCTCTATAGGGTGAAAGAAATAATAATGGCGCCATATTTGATGTTGGGTTGTGTTATATTCTTTCCACGACCAACCCACCTTGTTAACGGGGGTTAGAGGGGGGTGGATCCCCCCCTTTGTTGTGTCAACTATGTAGCAGGGGGGTCACAAGGGCTTGATCAACCACCCTCTATGGGGTCCAGGGCAGTGCCCTGGGGATATTTCTTTTGGACCCTATATTAGGTTGCACGGACCTACCTATGGTTTTGTGCATGGTTTTTGCACATGGTTTTGGACATGATGGTTTTTGGTCCATGGTATTGGATGCTTCGGCATATATAAATATGTATTGTAACATTGAAAGGAAAATAATGAAAAATCAAGCTGGTAGTCCCGTTTTGGGATCCAGGGGAAAATATTTGTGTATATGTGTTTTATGTGTTATGCTCTAACATTGTTTATTTTCTGTGTTTTAGAATTAATATGCAAGTAATTTTTGTATGGGGTTAAAACCTACATTTAGTATCAGAGTTGTTTTGGCTCCAAGGGGATGCCTTTGTTGCTGAGGGGTTTCGCTTAGGCTTGTGGTAGAACCTGTTCAGTGGGAGATCTGTGGGATCGATTCTGGTGGTGAAAGAAGATGGCGAGTAGTGGAAAGATAGAGATCGAGAAATTTAATGGTCAGAGTTTTGAGTTATGGAATCTCAAGATGGAGGATTTGTTGGTGGATAAAGATCAGTGGATCATGGTAGATCTGGGTACTAAACCAATCGGAGTGTATGATGAAGAATGGAAGAAGTTGGATCAAAAGGCTAAGAGAAAAATATGATTGTGTGTCTTAGATTCAATATTATTGAATGTATTAGTGGAAGCTACGGCGAAGGATTTGTGGGACAAGTTATGGACTTTGAACTAATCTAAGTCTCTGGTGAATAAATTGTTCCTACGGAAAAAGTTGTATAACCTGAGAATGAAAGATGGAGACTCAGTGACAAAACATCTGAACACATTTAATACTGTGGTAAGTCAGTTACTATCTATCGATATTAAAATTTCAGATGAAGATAAGTGCATCAGTTTATTGTGTTCTCTTCCAGATTCGTGGGATAGTTTGGTTATTGCAATAGGTAGCAATGCAACTGCCTTGCAGTTTGATGAAATAGTCTCATCTTTGCTTATGGAGGAGATGAGATGGAAAAATATAGAGAGCCAGAATGGTGATGCATTTTTTGTACGAGGATTGTCCCAAAATAGAAACAAAAATAAGTCATCGAGTGGGAGATCTAAATCTCCAGGAAAAACTGTAAAGGTGGTGTGCTGGAAATGCGAGAAGGAAGGGAACTACAAACGGGATTGAAAATCTAAAGCTCCTGACAAAGGAAAGGGATGTGATGATGCTCCTTCTACAAAGGTGAAAACCACCTCCGATGAAGGTGGGGATGTGTACTTGGCTTCTTCAAGTACACATGTAGATCATGAGGCATGGTTGATTGACTTAGGTGCATCCTTTCACTTCACTCCCCATAGAAAGTGGTTCTCTGAGTATGAGAAATACGATGGTGGTGATGTCTTCTTAGGGGATGATAGGAAGGCTAGAATCGTTGGTCATGGAAACGTAAAGTTGAAGTTGCAAGGTGGAAGGGTTAGAACACTTTCAGGTGTTTTTCATATTCTGACATTGGCCAGAAATATGATTTCTGTAAGCAAGCTGGATGTTATAGGTGTAAAAATATTGTTTGAGAAGGATACCTTCAAGATGGTTCGGGGAGCTCAGATTGGAACTCTGTACAAGCTACAAGGTAGCATTATTGTTGATGGGTGCAATAGTTCTATGGTTCCTGAAAGTGGAGCGGAAAATCTAGTGGTCTCTGGAGAGAAGACCATGTTGTGGCATCAAAGGCTTGGACATACTGGAGAGAAGGGCCTTCGAATACTTCATGGTAAAGGTATTGTAGAAGTTATGAGTAATAGCTCTCTAGATTTTGATTTCTGTGAAAATTGTGTATATGGGAAGCAGAATCGAGTGAGTTTCCCCTCTGGTGGTAAGAGGACGAAATAGATATTAGATCTTGTGCATGTTGATGTGTTTGGACCTATGAAGGTTCCATCACTAGGTAAGTCTTTGTACTATGTATCATTTATAGATGACTTCTCAAGGAATACATGGATATATTTCCTTAAGAAGAAATATGAAGTCTTTGACAGGTTTAAAGAATTTAAGGCTCTGGTGGAAAACCAGACAAGGAAGAAGATAAAGGTGTTGACGTCAGATAACGGTGGAGAGTTTTGCAGCAAGGAATTTGAAGAATTCTGTAAGAAGTGTGGTATAGCACGACGAAAGACTACTCCATACACACCTGATCAAAATGGATTTGCAGAAAGAATGGACAAGACATTGATGGAAAGGGCAAGAAGCATGCTCAATGGTGCTGGGTTAGGACAAGAATTCTGGGCAAAGGCGGTGGAGACAGCGTGTTACCTGGTCAATGGATCACCTTCATCAGCGTTGGAGGATAAGACTCCACAAGAGGTATGGATTGGTAAGAAACCCTCTCTTTCACATCTGATGGTATTTGGATGTGATGCATATGTACATATTGCAAAGGAGAAAAGAACCAAGTTGGATAGTAAATCTGAAACGTTCATATTTATTGGGTATAAGGATGGTTTAAAGGGTTATAAGCTTTGGAACGTAGTAACAAGGAAGGTTGTGTACAGCCAAGATGTGGTGTTCAAAGAGGTGAAAGATGTTATTAAACATGAAGTCCCATCAAAGGAACCTGAGAAGATACTGTTTGAGCTAAAGGATGAAGAATCCGACTCTACAATAGAAGAGGAATCAGAAGATGAAGAGCCACAAAGTCCGGTTGTAAGAAGATCAATTCGAGAAAGAAGGCAGCCAGAAAGGTATAGTCCATCTCTGTTCAAATTCTTTTATTATCTATTACTGATGACGCTCCAGAACTATGAAGGAAGCAATAGATTCAGAGGATTGCAAACTCTGGAAGGAAGCCATGGTTGATGAAATGGCATATTTGCACAAAAATGAGGCTTGGGATCTGGTGGAGTTGCCAGCTGGAAAGAAAGTCATTGGCAGCAAATGGGTGTTCAAGAAGAAGACAAATGCAGAAGTAAAGGTGGAGAAATACAAAGCTCAGTTTGTAGCAAAAGGTTATTCCCAGGTGCCGGGAATTGATTTTGGTGATATTTTTTCTCCTATTGCCAAGGTAGCTTCTATTAGATTGCTTTTATCTGTTGCTGTTGCTTTTGATTTTGAGGTAGAACAGATGGATGTGAAGACAACATTTCTCCACAGGGTTCTGGAAGAAGAGATCTAGATGAAGCAACCTGAAGGCTTTGCAGTGAAGGGTAAGAAAGAACTGGTAAGAAAGTTAAAGCAGTCACCAAGGATGTGGTATCAGAAATTTGATACATTTATAGAGGGAGTTCGCTTCACCAGAAGAAAAGAAAATCACTGTGTGTATTTTAAATTAATTGGTGACCATGTTATTTATCTGGCCTTGTATGTGGATGATATGTTGCTGGTGGAAATTATCCAGGATTTGAAGACCCAATTTTCCTCCAAATTCGACATGAAATATCTTCGTGCTACAAACTATATTTTTGGCATGGAAATTAAAAGAGATTGGGCAAAGAGAAACCTTTGGTTAAACCAGAGGAAGTATGTCGAGACAATACTGCAGAGGTTTAACATGCAAGATAGTAAACCGGTGAAGGTTCCTGTTCCTGTTTATGTAAAGTTAATTGTTGAATAGTGTCCCAAGACACAAGAAGAGGAAGAGGACATGTCCCGTGTTCCATATGCAAGTGCAGTCGATAGCCTGATGTATGTGATGGTCTGTACTAGACCAGACATTGTACATGTAGTGGGAGTATTGAGCAGGTTTATGTCAAAATCGGAAAAGGAGCATTGGATAGCAGTGAAGTGGGTTTTCAGGTATTTGCGTGGCACTAGTGATTATGGTTTGTGCTACCAAGGAAGACCACGATTGGACAGAGTTTTGGATATCCATGGCTTTGCTGACGCAGACTGGGCTGGAGATCTAGATCAGAGAAGATCTACAAGTGGGTATGTGTTTAACCTATTTGGAGGTGCAATCAGTTGGATGAGTAAGAAACAATATGTAGTGGCATTATCAACTATAGAGGCAGAATACATGGCAGCCACTCGTGCAAGCAAGGAAGCAGTTTGGTTGCAGAGATTGTGTTCAAGTATGGGGTTAGTACAAGGAGCTATAAGGATAGACTATGACACCCAAAGTGAAATTTTCTTGGCAAAGAACCTTGCTTATCATTCAAAGGCAAAGCACATTAATGTTCAATATCACTTTGTGAGGGATATGATAGAAGACAAAAAGGTCTTGCTAGTAAAGGTGTACACTTTGAAGAATACTGCAGATACATTGACAAAATTTGTGAGCTCTGAGAAGTATCTTGGTGTAGAGAAACAATGGGTGTTTCAGGGCTAGATAAATGACTAAGCTCTCTTGTGGAATGAAAACAACAAGTGGGAGAATGTTGGGTTGTGTTATATTCTTTCCATGACTAGCCCAGCTAGGTAACCGAGGGGTTAGAGGGGGGGTGGAGCCCCCCCTTCGTTGCACCCACTGTGCAATGGGGGGCGGTAGCGCCCCTTGTGGAAGAGACATTCAGTGGGAAGGCATGATCCAAATGGATCCTAGAAAACCCTCTAAGTCTTCTAAATATCAAAACTGTTGCAAAATAGGGACTCTTAGAAATAGCAGATAACACTATTGGGAGTGAAAAACACGAAGAAATGACCCAAAACAGAGCTATCGGAGGTCAAAGGAACAATGCATCGGAGCCATCGAATTTGGCTGATCAATGGTCCAGATCTGATCAGCATATTGCAATCGGCAATGGCAGGCAAGTCTATCGAAGGCGGCTCTATGGGAAATGTGATAGCGATCAGCGCAATTAAACGAGAGTCATTGATCTATGCGCGCAAATCAACGGTCCAGACTAACTCACGATATCACAATCGGCGATTATAGAGGAGTGCTTACAAACAACCCGAAGGATCAAGGATATGCAATTGCGATATCGCAATATCGCATCAGAGCTATGCAAAGGAGCGAGGCCGATAACAACTGTGACTGCGACAGCTGGACCCGATAAAATTATGAATGATATTTGATATATTTTGAGATCCGGAAAACACCATTTTCCTGTGTATTTCGGATTTCTGCTAAAATGAATGAAATATAAAGGAAATGCACCGATGCGATGAAACTGGACCCGAAAGGATTTATTAATGCAGTTGTATATTATTTCAAGTCTGATATGAGCCATTTTTGCGGGGTTTTCAATGTTTTAATGTGTTTTTAAATACAAAGGGAAATCACGAAACAAGCGAGATTTTGGGCAAGCTGTAGGTGGTAAGTGATTTTGGCCGGGCTCCGCCTGAGCCCATACACTGGCTGCCCAATGTCCAGGCACCGGAGAGAGAAAACCACCCTTTTCGAGCGGTTAAGCCCCATACGCATGAGCCACCCGAAATGAATCTCAACCATTGGATCTGGATCACTCAGATTAACAGTGGAGATGCGATAAGTGATATAAAGGCGGACCCGATAGGATTTATAAGGCAGAATTTATAATATTTCAAAATCTGATAAACAAAATATTGGCAGATTTTCACAGTTTTACATGTATTTCTCTGTGTAAATAGAGAATGACCATTTTTTGGATTTCAAAGGCATCGATGGAGCATTCCGTTACAGAACAGGTGGCCACCATCCCTGAAGGCGTTTAGCAATGATTGCTAATGCTCAGAGGGGGATTCGAGTGGATAGACGTCGGGAGCCGGAGAGCCCATGAAGTGGAAACGAATAGACAGCATCGATTGGCTTTAAAGCCACATACTAATAGAAGATAGAAGCAAGTAGTGTTGAGACAGAGAGTCTATGTACTCAGAAAGACTTGGGGAATCCAAGTCAAGCCTTGTTGTTTGTATCTGTTGCGTGAGACTCAAATTGAGCTCACTTTTGTAAAACTCTATTTTCAAAGACATAATAGAGAGGTCACCACTGAAGGTTGGACCAGGAGACGTAGCCCAAGAGTGTTGGGTGAACTCCTCGATTAAACTTGTTGTGTTATGTGTGTTGTGTGTTATGTTTCTTTAACTGCTTCATTGTCTATGTTATTTGCAATCTTATCAATCCATTACATTAAGTAATATAGGAAAATCCATGCACATGAGTCTGTAATACCTTAATAATTGTCTAAGATCACATTAACAGATCAAGCGTCGTGGGAGGACATTATGCAGGGAGAGAAACCACGTAAAAGATTCTAAGCGCAGGGTTGTGGTGGCCAACCCTTCATCAAGATTCAAAAGCATATTGCAAGGCGTGTGATGTATGTCAGCGAATAGGTAGGCCATCGTGGAGGGATGAAATGCCTTTGAATCCACAAATGACGTTGCAACCTTTCAAGATGTGGGCAATAGATTTTGTAGGACCCATTCGGCCACAAGGGAAGACAGGGGTGCAGTTTATCATCACCGCGATGGAGTATTTGACACAATGGGCAGAGGCGCAACCTATGAAGGATTGCATAGGTGTGATGGCTGCAAAGTTCCTATTTGAGCATGTATTAACGTGATTTGGATGTACAAAGATTTTGATGAGTGATTGGGGTACACACTTTCTGAACGAAATGATTAGCGCGTTGATGGAAGAATTTTAGGTATATCACCAAAAGAGCACTCCTTATCACCCACGGGCTAACGAAACAATGGAGGCATTCAACAAAGTGCTTGAAAATGCGGTGACCAAGGTTTTCAATGCTCAATGAAGTGATTGGGACCTACGCATACCTACAGTGTTATGGGCTTATCGGACGACGTGCAAGAAGTTAGTGGGACAGACACCCTTTAGGCTAGTATATAGGGTTGAAGCGGTGATGCCTATGGAATACATCGTGCCTAGTATGTGCATAGCAGTGCTCACAGGTATGATGGATTGCGGAGCCCTCGAAGAAAGGCTCGTATAGTTGGATGAGCTTGAAGAAGAGAGGTTTTTGGCTAGATTTCATCAACAGGTCCAAAAGCAGCACAAAAAATCATGGCATGACCAACATATCAGGCTGCGCACCTTTAAGGTGAATGACTTGGTGTTGTTCTATGACAGTAAGTTTGATAAATTTCTAGGGAAATTTCGAATGCATTGGCTAGGGCCCTATGTTATTAAGGAGATTACCGATGGTGGAGCGGTCCAGTTGGTTAAGTTAAATGGAGATACCTTCCCGGGAAAGGTGAATGGCAGTCGATTGAAGCCATACACAGGTGGCCCCACCATCTAACTGTGTGACAGAAGCATAGTCATAGCACTCCAGGTAGCTGAAAGGAGGTGCGGAACTATAAACTACACTACCCGGATTAGGGAGCTGCGTGATTTAAGGACTGTGCAAAGTAAGGAAGTGTCACAGGGTCTGCGACAGTGTGAAGGCAGTTACGCTACTCATGGAAATAGCGTGCACGTCTACTGGAAAGTGACCGTTAAAGTCACTGTTCATGATTTGATGGTCAGATTGTGGCCAGATGGAGTGGGCAGCGGGCATTTAAGATGAAATTTATGGATTAAATTCTTGAAAATTTTCCACCAATCTAGCATTAATGGGCCAAATGTGGGGGGAGCAGTCGGATTTGAATTCATACTGCCCTATAAATCACAAGTGGCTATCTAGTGGAAAACACTTGGAATTTTGAGAACTAAGTTGTTTCGTGCTCAGGTATACATGAACCGAGACCTATTCAAGACTCTGAAAGCTAATTAATTGTTTGAGCAACTACCAGAGACACTGCAAGAATCGTGGAATAGTGTTATGTCAGCACCTGCAAAAGCCATGGACATAGAAGTGGTGATAGCTGAGGAAGACGTGCAGGAAATTGAGGTAGTAGAAGCTGCCCCAAAGAGTGCCAAAGCGGTAGTTGAAGTCCCTAAATCACCGAGGACACTGAGACCAAAGAAGGATAAGCAGAAGCAGCCTATGCTACTGATGCGCATCTCACCAAGAAACCCACAGCAGACCAAGCTCACCTTGCAGGAGAAGGGGAAGGCCATTAACCTAGAGGTATAAGAAGCAGAATCTGAAGAAATCCTAGTGGATGAGGAGGATGTGGAAATGGAAGTTGAAACCCAGGGTGTGGACCCTATTACCAGGTTGCCAGAATATGTTCCACCATGCAAGGGCCAAGCCAAGGTGCCCAAGGACATAGACGAGAGCAAGAGCTCCCTCCAAACTCCATTTCTCCCAGATGACATTGTTTTGAGGGGCCGCGCTTAGGGTCAGTTCCTATACTAAAGTTCAAGGATTGGGACCTCGTAGATCATGAGAAATTCCCACATTTAGTGATTGAGAAGTTAATACGCCAAAGGATTGATACGACTACTAGAACGATTGAATTAGAGCCATGGAGATGGCTTAAGGGTGTAGAGAAAGTCGGGCTACTCAACCTTCTCTGGGTATCGCATTACCACCACACCCCAGTAACTGTCTTCGTCATCAGGCAGTTTCTCTGCATGGTGCATGATGGGTGTTTATGGCTGGAGGAGCCCATTCCCGTCACATATCACTTGATTCATCACATCACATAGCTACCTTACTCAGGAGAGAATCCAACCAATATATTAGAAGGCAAAGGTGGTGAGTTCGCCCTCGCAGAGGCTATGAAGATGAAATTCAAGTTGGAAAAGAAGAAGCAGGGATATGCCATCTCCAACATTAACAACCTTGCATTCAAGGTAGCAACACAAATATTAGCAAGGAAGGTGATGTGAAAGTGCAGCGCGGATGAGGTGCCCGCGCCTATGATTGCATTAGCAGCCCAATGCACTGAGGGAGTCCAGTTCAACTGGTGGAATTATTTGTGCAACGAGTTCCTTGCGAATTATCGTGAGGCACAGGAGTAGGGCAAGACGTTCCACTACGCGTGGCTCTTGCTCTCAATTGTGCTGGTGGCATGGGAGCTGCCAGAAGACAGTCAATTCCCTTAGGTTGTGCTAGACCTTCAAAAGGTAGCAAAGTACACTTCATTGTGGGCGACCAAGGACGCGCAACGCATAAAAAAAGCAAGATATTTTGGATCTTGATGGAGATGAGTATTCCAATGTGGATCAATCACAAGATGTAGTTGTCACCCACCGTAAATGCCATTTTGCAAAGCTTTGCAGAGTTCAAAGCGGATTTCCACCATGTCTTTATCAGGGCGTGGAAGGACCCTACAAAGACATGGCATAACTTACCATATTTGTCAACTGACGATGTCATCTTTGCAGTCCTCGAGTCTTGGCCACTGGAGTGGCGCGCTGCAATAGGCTCCGTGGTGGAAACATAAAAGTTTGTTGTGCAGCGTAAGAAGGAAGAAACAAAACTCTAAATGGCACAACTAGCTGAGAAGCGCAAAAAAGAGGAAGTGAAGGCTAAGGCCCAGGCATCGTGTGACGCCATGAAACCAGCAGAACAACATAAAACAGGAGGAGAAAAGGGTGAAGGACAGAAGACACCTTTGCCCAAGACTGAAGCAGAAACAGCGGAGACAACAAAACAAGGTGGCATGGACCCATAGCCGACATCCACCGAACTCAAGCATTAGCAACCGCAAGAGAAGGTAGTGCCGTGGAAGAAAACCAAGGCCTCAAAGGCATCCTTCGACCCAATCACCCTCACTAAGGGGGATTTGCACGACATTGGAGAAACAGTGAGGGATGTCACAGTGGAGGCCCTCTAACAGTTCGAAGAGTAGTAGCAATTGGTATTACAGGCTCTCTGAACAGAATTGCAGAAGTTGTAGGCTTGCACTCCACAGGTTGGCATAGTGTCCACTAGCCTCACGATCGGGACCTCAGCTGCCGTAGAGATGTTGTGCACAAAGGTGAACAACACGATAGTGCTACTACATGGGGCACTTACCATAGAAAATGAGGCCGACAAGCCCACGGTCAGCAGCCTGAAAGGGGTGGAATTGAATATGGTCACGCTCCCTCGAGAGATGCTCCACCTTTTGCAGGATGGAGTCACCGTAGAACTTAGGGCCCGGAAGAGTCGCGCTCTGCAGGTGATGAGTGAGCAATGCATCAACATCGAGTAGTTGGGCCTACAGTACGATGAGGCAGTAGAGCAGAATCAACAAATCATGCGGGTAGTGGAGGAAGCCTGCCAAATGGTCCCGAAGTTGGACATTTAGGCAGAAGAACCGGTTGAGGTGCACATCCACAAGTTAGCCACAGGGGTGCGTGACGCTCGAGCAGAAATGACAAGGATTCAACTGGAGTTGAACCTGCAGATCACAGAATTTCATTTGAGGGCTTAGCCTTCAACCCCGCCAGAAGTCAGGGAACAACATGCCACCATTGTTGCAACAACAATAACAATGGTCAATAGTGCAGTAGCAGACTGTACGCAACTTTTTGAACAAACATTCGAGGTCCTGACCACCCTACAAGAGGACCGAATGTAGACCGCCTGGAGACAGAGGTGCACAAGCTCCAACAAAGGTATGATGAGGTCAAAGGGACCATGCAGACTATTACCCTTACACAGAGGCTCGCACCGATGAAAGAGGCAAAGGCGCTTAAGGAACAGGTGGATGCTGCTCGGCACAAAGAAGCAGTCTTAAAAGCGCACCTACAACCATGGATAGATGAGGAATATACGATCACAGCTTCCATTGAAGGAAATCTCATGACACTGCAGGCAACGTAGCAGTAAATTCAAGGTGGTAGTTCAATGGAAGTCACCGAGCAAAGAGTGGAAGAAGTCCAGCAGGCGGTCGCTCAGTGCGCTGCCGAGGTTGCAGCCATCCAAACGGAGCTGAGAGGTCTTCGCGCTAAGATCTTTGTGCCTGCAGAGTGACTCGAGGGCGAGTCACGATGTTTGTGTTGGGGGCTTTTTGGGTGCGGGATCCCCCAAGGATAGTTTTGGGGCTAAAAGCCCATATTTTGAGAAAATTTTGTAATCCAAGTGTAAAGACTCTGCATTTTGTGGTCGCAGAGTGCGTAGATGTTAAAGAGTCATAGGGTTGTTTGCCCTTATTTTGAAATGTAATGTCAGCTGTAAAAGATCTACCCATGGTCTGCGAACCATGGGATTGTATAAATAGAGCTAAGCTCTAAGTAGTTTGATAGTAAGAAATCAGGAAGATATGATGTATGAGAGATAGATTAGAGTAGGAAGTCTAAGTCTTGAGTCGTAGTGTAGGTAGAGGCTCTACAGCTGAGTGCGCAAAGGCCTAGAGTAGAAGTCTGCAGCTAAGTGCGTGAACCCCTGCAGTTGAGTGCGCAAGGCGGGTCAAGTCTGTACTTGTTCAGAATTATCAATAAAGAGAAGTATTCTATAATTTTTGCTTCTTTATTTCCTGTTTATGCATCTTGTTATGTAGGATATGAATTTCACTTATAATGCTTATATGATGTGCAAATGTATATAAATGTGTTGGTTAAGTGAATGCAAGTATGAACACCTGTTTATGCGAAGCTAACTAAGATCGGTAAATAAGATAAGTAAGACACTTAGCCTAGTTTGGGAGATATCACAGTTCGCTACCGTAGCAACGCGAACCTCATCCCTAGGTTAGGGCTGCGTGAAAGCCGATTGTACCCTTTCGCAAAGGTGCCGAAGGGTGGAACAAAGGGCTAAGAAACCTGGGCGAAGGCAGGTATAGCTGGAATAAACCAACATCAGAACCATCTCAAGGGTGTGGAAACGTGGTTCCAGCATCCCCCCATACTGCTTCTGGTGAGACTTCAATCCGTGCTCCGCGAGATGATGCCGAAAGGGCCAGTAGAGTAGGGATTTGTTTGGCTAACTAACACTGAACCTAGGTCAGGCCCCCTCAAGCCAACAAGCCTACAATTCTTTAATAATTGAATACATGAAACAAAAAACTGAGCAAAGAACAAGATACATAGGACACAGTTATTTTGGACAAAATAGTCCCTGGAAAAACCCAATGCGGGAAAACCGGTGCAACAACTCTGAGGGTTTTCTATTATTAAGAAGTAGTTCTGAATACAAATGATGGTTTCCCTCCTGACAAACTAGTGACAGAGAAAATACAATGGAAGAAAATCTGAGTTTTACCTCACTTCACCCGACAAAATTTTGGTTGATCCGACAGCAAGACAAGCTAACCTTGACTACTTCTGTGTTGGCCTTGCATAGGCTATGCATCAGCCCTACGCTGCCTCTTCTACCCATTGTGTCAGCTTTCTCAGTTGTTCTAGCAGTTCCCCGGTAGCTCCGAATTTCGACGTGGAGGGTAGCTTTATGCTTCTGTGTTGACCCTTCTTGCTCTGCGTCAGGCCTGCATGGGCTCAGATTGGCCCAACATCAGTCCTCTTGGCTATTGCACTGCCTCCACAAGATTCTATCTGCCTCTTTCTCAGTACCCCTGAACTATCCCTACCCCTCTGCTGCAATTGATCACTTAGTTCGAATTTCTGAGCTTCCTAGCCCTAGAATTCGAACTCTAGATCAATATGTTCTCTCCTTGTGTGTTTCTAAATGAACCTCAAGCCTCCTTATAATTTTCTCATTGAGACTTCAAAGACTGAGATTAAGTCTGTAATCAATGGCTAAGATTAAAACAAGACTTGATCCGCCTTCAGATCATTCACACCCATATTTTGATTAGTACCCATTAATATTTTAATTTTCCTAAGTTTAGACTTAGTTACCCCATTAAAAACATTAATTATTTTAATAAAATACAATCTATGTGGAATTTCACCAAACGGTTTCTGGGTTCTTTAAAACTCATGTTCCTGAGCCTCTCCACCATTTTTAATGGCTAGAGCACATCCATTGTTACCAAAAACTAACAAGGACTTGGTGTAGTCCTTATGCAGGATGGGCAGGTGGTATGCTATAAGTCCTAGAAACTAAATGAGCACGAGCAGAATTACCAAACAAATGATTTGGAGTTAGCAGTGATCATACATGCATTGAATATATGGAGGCACTATCTTCTTGGCAGGAGGTTTGTGTTGATTAGTGATCATATTGGGTTGAGGTATTTGTTTGACTAGTCGAATATGAACGCCAGGCACGCTAGATGGTTGGCCATTATTAGCGAGTTTGATTTCGAGATTAGGTACATCAAAGGTAAATAGAACACGGTGGAATATGCTCTCAGTAGACAGGGGCATGTACATCACTTGGCAGCTATGAGATCCTATGGGACAGACTTGCAAGATAGGATCAATATGTCAAGTACATGGACATTGTGCATAGGTTGCAGCAAGATGCTGGTAGTGGTATAGGTACATGTAGCAGTACAGGTACATGTATAGGTAGCAGTACAGGTACAGTTACAGGTACAGGTGCAGGTGCACAAGGTATGGATTATTGTCTTACAGCGAATGGGTTGGTAAGGTTCTCAGACATGATATATGTACCAGATAGTAGCGTGCTCAAGAAGGTGATCTTAAGGGAGTTTCATGCGAAACCTTATTCAGGTCACCCAAGTTATCAGAAGACACTCACAACAGTGAAGAGATTCTACTTTTGGCCAAATTTGAAGAGGGAATTAGCAGAGTTTGTGGCGAGGTGTTTTGACTGCCATCTAGTGAAAGCATAGTGTAAACATCCAAGTGAATTGTTACAATTGACCGTGATTCCATAGTGGAAATGGGAGGTTATTTCCATGGATTTCATTACAGGGTTTTCGAAGACATTGAAGCAACATGATTCCATCATGGTTGTTGTAGATAGGTTAACAAAGGTTACACACTTCATTCCAGTGAAGTCTACATACTCAGCTAGCGATGTGGCACAGGTATTCATTGAAGTTGTGGTTAGACTACACATTGTTTCGCAGATTATTGTGTCAGACAGGGATGCAAAGTTCACTTCCAAGTTTTGGAAGGAGTTATTTGCAAGTTTGGGCATAGATTTGGCCTTCAGCACAAATTATCATCTGCAGATATATGGACAGACAAAGAGGGTCAACGGGATATTGGAGGACATGTTGAGGATGTATATGATGCATCAACAGAGGAAGTGGGAAGAGTATCTCCCTTTGGTAGATTTTTCATACATCAATGGTTATCAAGAGTCATTGAGGATGAGTCCTTTTGAGGCATTGTATGGGTGGAGTTGCATCACTCCCATCAACTGGAGTGATTCGGTTAGCAGGATATTGATTGGACCATAAATGTTGGCATACATGGAACAGTAAATGTAGGTGATCAGGAAGAATCTAAAGGAATCATAGGATAGGAAGAAGACTTATGTAGATAGTAATAGGTTGCTCAAGGATTTTTAGGTTGGGGAACAGGTGTACTTGTGTATCAAACCGAAGAAGAGCTCCTTGTAGATTGGATCATGTGCCAAGTTGGCACCACAATTTTGTCAACCCTTCAGTATTGTTGAGAGGATTGGGCCAGTAGCCTATCGACTTGAACTACCTCCAATAGTGAAAGTCCATGATGTTTTCCATGTCTCATTACTTAAGAAGTATGTTAAAGACGTTGATCATGTGATTGACTGGTATGTATTGCAGGTGGAACCAAATGGAGAATTCCAATCTGAGCCTCAGTGTATATTGCAAAGAAAGATGCTCATGCTTTGGAACCTAGAAATCGAGCAAGTTAAAGTGCAATGTAAGCACTTCAGGCATGATGAAGCTACATGGGAGATGGCGGATCAAATGCGGGCTATGTATCCTCCCTTGTTTGTCGGTTGAGGCAAAGCAACTTCAATGTGGTGGTGTGATATATGCTTTATGGTGGTTTGATATATGCTTTGATATGGTGTTATGGTATATGCTTTGATATGATGTTTTGATATATTCTTAGATATGGTGTTTAGTATATGTTTTGACATATGCTTTGGTATATGTTTCAATATATATTTTGGTATATATTTTGATGATGTTGCTATATGTACATGTGTGTATGGATGTAAATACCACCATGAACTATGTTATAAAGCTCCACTATGCGGTATGGGTGTCTTGTTATTATGATTATGTTATCATGTTACTATGCTATCATGTGGTTATGTTATCATGATGTTATGATGTCATGTGGATTGGCACTCAACATGATGGTCATTGTAAATAGCGTAATGACTTGTGTTATAAAGATGCACTATGTGGTATGTTGTCATGTTGTCATGATGTTTTTCTCTTGAGCAGATCTTTCATTGTAAATATTGCATCGAGATGTGTTATAAATCTCCATGAGCAATATGTCTTCTTTCAATAGGTTGCTGAGGTATATATGTGATTGAACACTGAGGACAATGTCCCCCAAGGGGGAGGGTTCTATAACAACCCTGGTGAAAATTCCATGGAATAAAAGTTAAAAAAAAATAACCACAGTGGATGGGACACTTATTCCAAACTGAATGTTGGGAAAGACATCCTAGTGGGTGTTCATTTGGTTGTTTATGGCTAAGGAAAGTGACAAAGGCAATGGCTAATGATTTGGAAAGGCAAAATGGCATTTTAGCACAATTATTTATGAAAATAATTTAAATTAGGAGAAAAATAAGGTGAAAGGTCACACATTGCATGTGAGGAGGAAAATGAAGGAAAATAATGGAAAATGAAGAAAATAGAGGCCTCATCCATAAAAAGGCTTATGAGGACCCGTTCATGGCTTTTGTCAGTTTTAGCTTTGGAGCTCTCTCATTATTCTCTCTCTCTCTCTCTCTCTTTCTCTCTCTCTCTCTCTCATACTCTTGGACACTTAGATTTTTCTTGGAGCACTTTTACATTGGAGCAAAAAGGCAAAGAAGGCAAGAGGAAGTAAATATCAAGCAGGGAAAGGCAAGATCAAGCAACTACAATAGGCTTCATTGCAAGTATCGACTTGCATGTGTATTTTCCTTTCTAGATTTGGCATGCATGCGTTTCTTTTCTACCATGGCATGGTTTTCCAGGTGTGACATTATTTTCTACCATTTCATGGGTTTTTCCAAGTGTGACAGTATTCCTTGATAGCTTTGATGAGATGGGTTTTCTCATTCAGTGTATGTGGGATGGCCAGAGTAGATTTGAAGTTGAGTGGGGTGGATCTCTGAATTGACAAACACATGGTCTGAGCAGTGCTTGAACTAGACTAAGGATCACAAAGCCACTGACCTAGTAACCCCTAAACCGGACTATGGGTTGTGGTAAAGCTAGATTGTGTGCCTTGATGGGCCTAGGAATCCTTGTTGGTGAATGGTGGGATATACGGTAAAGCCAAGAGGTTGATTTTCTCTTTGTTGGGCCTAGTGATCTCGGGATGGGATGCACGATAAAATCAGGAGAGTATGTTTCGGTGTAGGGCCTAGTGATCGACCAGAGTTGGTAAACTTGTGAAGTGCAAGGGCACAATATATGCTATAAGCCCTTTCTATTAAATTGGATTATTAATTTGAATGATTGAGTTATTGAAAATTCATTTCTAAGATTTATTTTATATTCCTATTTCAAAGTGAAATTAACATTCCTATCTAATGAAATGAAACTAAAGAAAAATTCTTACTTAAAAAAAATGGAACCATAGTAAAATCACTCTAGCAGAATGAAACTATAAAGAACTCACACTTGAAAAATAAACTTACTCTTGTCAAATGAAATTAAAATAAACTCACAGTTGAAAAATGAAATTAAGCAAATTCACACTATCTCATTAAAGAAACTAAATTGATATATTGCAGCACACATCTAAATTTCTAAACGCAGAATTACTGCCCTATCAATTCCTACATGAAGCTTAAACGAAATGAAAATTGCACAACTAAGTTCTAAAATGAAACGATAAGAAAATCATTCATGCTCTACAATTGAATTGTTTTTCAAGGAAATCATTTTAATTGTGAAATTGAAATGCTCTGAAACTGTAAAGAAATCACTATTGTTCAAAAGGAAATCACTCATAAACCTGTAAAGAAATTTATCAAGTTTTTCTAAAAGGAACTAATTCATAACTAGAAAATAAATCACTCAATGTTCTGAAATAAATC
Organism: Pinus taeda; assembly: GCA_000404065.3. Classification (NCBI taxonomy): domain Eukaryota; kingdom Viridiplantae; phylum Streptophyta; class Pinopsida; order Pinales; family Pinaceae; genus Pinus; species Pinus taeda. The sequence goes on along the minus strand of APFE030628455.1, from coordinate 48,908 downwards.
AATTATGAACTTTGTAAAACTACCCAGAAATAAATCATTGTTATTTCTAGAAATAAAACTATGAATTACTCTACAATCAATTCAAAAGGAAAGACTAATGAATCTACATCAAACGATAAACGAAAACTATATAAACATATACATCAAATAATAAAATGGAATTCTGGAAACAACTATAATTAATAACAAAATAAAAACATTTTATTTAACTACATCAAATGATAAAATAAAACATGAAAACAATTACATTAAAAACACAGAATGCAAAATCTTCATTGTTTGCAGGGGCCCTCCACAAACAGGCGGTATCAAAGCTTTACTCCAACAGCTAGCTGCACATCAAGTCTTCAAGGCACTTCTTCATTAAAAAGGAATGAAAAACAGACTTTTTAAAATGTCATAATCACCTCAAAATTACACACCCCTCTCTGTCTCAATGGAGTGTTTATATAGTGATTAGAATGTAACTTCATGGAGATTCATATGGCTAAAGATCATAACTAAATGGACACCTGGTTGCCACGAATTTGATGAATCACGGTCCATTCCAACCTTTGTTTTCTTGACTGGGAGTTTATTGACACATGGGTGCAATGTTTGCTCACATAACCTACAAAATAGGGCTCCAAAGAACCTGAAATATCTCCCAAATAGTAATGAATTCGAGAAAACCGGTTTTCTAGAAACTAATGGGCCAGTTCTAAACAAAACCCATGTTTTTTTTTTACCAAGATTCGCTTTCATTTTCTCAAACTACGCGTTTGAAGTTGACTAGTCAAAACTGCTGTGATTTTCCCTTGATTGTTGCCTAGAGGTCCACACGTGCAAGCTGGGTGGAATTTGACCAATACAAATCCATATTGGAGATTCTAGAAACCAAGTCCAAGTGTCAGATTTCATTCTAGAGTTGTGCTACTAACTCAACCATGGAGGTAGGTACGAAAACTTGACAAATCTACAACAACTTGAACTTGCTAAACTGTCATTAGTTAAAACCATGCAAAATTCTTCTTAATCTACTAAAAATAAAGGAAAACGATGTTAATTAACCACTTAGACATACAGAGACACATTTTGAAGAATTATGGTAAAAATGGTGGCAAGTGAGTGAAATGGTGCAATTCATGGTTGGAAATAATGGCTTAATGAATGACAAAGTCAAGTGAAAATGATGACAAATCAGTGACCCAACAAGTCATTGAGGATGAGTCCTTTTGATGCATTGTATGGGCAGAGTTGCAACACTCCCATTAGTTGGAGTGATCTGGTTAGCAGGATATTGATTGGACTAGATATGTTGGCATACATGGAACCAGAAATGTAGGTGATCAAGAAGAATCTAAATGCAACACAGGATAGGCAGAAGAGTTATGCAGATAGGAACAGGTTGTTCAAGGAGTTTTAGGTTGGAGAACAGGTGTACTTGTGTATCAAACTAAAGAAGATCTCCTTGTGGATTGGATCATGTGCCAAGTTGGCACCATGATTTTGTGGACCCCTCAGTATTATTGAGAGGATTAGGCCAGTAGTCTATCGACTTGAACTAGCTCTGACAATGAAAGTCCATGATGTTTTCCATGTCTCATTGCTTAAGAATTATGTTGAAGATGTTGATCATGTGATTGACTGGTCTGTATTGCAGGTGGAACCAAATGGAGAATTCCAGTAGGAGCCTCAATGTATATTGCAAAGAAAGATCCTCATGCTCTGGAACCAAATAATCGACCAAGTGAAAGTGCAATGGAAGTACTTTGGGCCTGATGAAGCTACATGGGAGATGACGGATCAAATGCAGCCTATGTATCCTTCCTTGTTTGTCGGTTGAGGCAAAGAAACTTCGATATGGTGGTGTGGTATATGCTTTATGGTGGTTTGATATGGTGTTTTGGTATATGCTTTGATATGATGTTTTCATATATGCTTAGATATGGTGTTTAGTATATGTTTTCATATATGCTTTGGTATATGTTTTAATATATGTTTTGGTATATATTTTGATGATGTTGCTATATGTATATATGTGTATGGATGTAAATACTTCCATGAGCTATGTTATAAAGCTCCACTATGCGGTATGGGTGTCTTGTTATTATGATTATGTTGTCATGTTACTATGCTATCATGTGGTTATGTTATCATGATGTTATGATGTCATGTGGATGGGAACTCAGCAGGATGGTAATTGTAAATACCATAATGAGCAGTGCTATAAAGCTCTACTATGTGGTATGTTGTCATGTTGTCATGATGTTTTTCTCTTGAGGATATATTTCATTGTAAATACTGCATCGAGCTGTGTTATAAAAATACATGAGCAGTATGTCTTCTTTCAACAGGTTGTTGAGGTATATGTGTGATTGAACATCGAGGATGGTGTTCCCCAAGGGGGAGGGTTCTGTAACAACCCTGGTGAAAATTCCATGTAATAAAAGTTAAAAACAATAACCACGGTCGATGGGACACTTATTCCAAGCTGAATGTTGGGAAATACATCCTAGTGGGTGTTCATTTGGTTTTTTATGGCTAAGGAAATTGGAAATGGCAATGGTTAATGATTTGAAAAGGAAAAATGGCATTTTTGCACAATTATTTATGAAAATAATGGAAATTAGGAGAAAAATGAGGTGGAATATTACACGTTGCATGTGAGGAGGAAAATGAAGAAAATAGAGGCCTCATCCATAAAAAGGATGATGAGGACCAGTTCATGGCTTTTGTCAGTTTAGCTTTGGAGCTCTCTCATTATTCTCTCTCTCTCTCTCTCTCTCTCTCTCTCACACACACACACACACACACACACACACATACACACACACACACATACTCTTGGACACTTAGATTTTTCTTGGAGCACTTTAGCATTGGAGTAAAAAGGAAAAGAAGACAAGAGGAAGTAAATATCAAGAAGGGAAAGGCAGCATCAAGCAACTACAACAGGCTTCATTGCAGTTATCGATTTGCATGTGTATTTTCCTTAATAGATTTGGCATGCATGGGATTGCATGCGTTTATTTTCTACCAGGGCATGGGTTTTTCCATATGTGACAATATTTCCTGATAGCTTTGATGAGATGGGTTCTCTCATTCAGTTTATGTGGGATGGTCAAATTGGATTCGAAGCTGAGTGGGTTGGATCTCCAAATTGACAAACACACGGTATGAGTGGTCCCTGAACTAGACTAACGATCATGAAGCCACTGACCTCATAACCACTGAACTAGACTGTGGGTTGTGGGAAAGCTAGATTGTGTGCCTCGGTGGGCCTAGGAATCCTTGCCGGGGAATGGTGGGATATATGGTAAGCCAAGAGGTGGATTTTGACTCTATTGGGCCTAGTGTTCCTGAGATGGGATGCACAGTAAAGTTGGGAGAGTATGTCTCGGTGTAGGACCTAGTGATCCCTAGATCAGACTGTGGATGCACAGTGAAGCCTGAGAGACTAAGAGGCACTCAGATTACTCACGGTGTAGGTGGAGAACTCTGGGGGAATCCATGTTGATTGGTATTTTGATGTGTTCTATGAGTCCCACATTCATGCTTGGAAAATAGCACGGGGGTGATTGGCTGAAGAGAGACTTGGCTCATCCAATTTATGGTCTGGTGGAACGTGGTAGTCCCATCTCGAGTTGGTTCATTGCATTCATTAATGAGAAATTCATTTCCTTGATTTTCATGTGTAAATGTACTAATGTATATATGGATTTTGATGGCTAGGATGTTTATAGTACTTCTATTCCTATTATGCTAGTTATGTGTATATTTTGTGACAACAACTATGTATGGATCTCAACATGTTTTTACTTGTATATGAATGGATAATGTGTTTATGGCCTAATAGATGATAGGGCAGCAAATGACACGAGGAAACAATGGTTTATGGCGATTGTCAGATAAGTATGAGATCCATACACTTAATTATGTTATTCACAATTGTAGGTTACATGTTGATGATATTTTTGACGAAATGCTTGTCATGGCTAGTAGGGGTTTGGTTAAGGTCTTGATTAACTTATTTCTTTTGCATCATTGTTTCCTTGTAATTTTACTGATTTTAAGCTATCACTCCATTATGGGCAGTGACATGGGTTATGGGCTGAAAAAGTGGCTTAAATCCTGGGGTCGCTGGCACAAAAATGGCAACTTTAGTCTCCAGTCACTAGCAGGCAAGCCTGTGAGAGTGACTTTGGGTTTCTGGTCGCTCCCTTTCCTATAGCATGAGAGCGACTGAGGCCTAAGAGATACAGAACAACAGTGGGACCCAGGGATAGGCTGTCTGAGTAGATGACATGTCCCCTGAGGATTCTGAAGCTGATATTGGATGACTGTGTGTGATGTTTCCATTGATTCCACTTCCTTAAGGTCACATAGGAGGTCAAATGTAATCATAGTAGCCTCTCGTCTCATGTTTACGCCGGTTGGCATGGTTACTTGGGTAGATGTGGGAGGAGGGTGTTGCAACCTAGTTAAGTTGATCCAATGCGCTTCTACACCATCAAGTACAATAATTCAATAGTGCATCTAAGTGAACCAAGCTTGTTAATCAAGGGCACATTAAGACTTCATAATGTGCTTCCCTTCCAAATTTGGTGCTTTAAGCCTATAATAGTGTTACCTCCCTAGGTAGGAGTGACTAATAAAAAAACCTATTAGGTGTTCACAACCCCTAAGGGGAAATACAGGTCCAAGGCACATCCTTCAATTGATAGGGGTCATGTGAATAATAATGAGATGGATATGGACACAGGGGTCTCAAAGTTAAATTCCATTGGTTCAATGATAGTAATGATGAGGGATATCCACATATTTAGGTGTATAGATATAGGAGGGAGAAGTTGTGGATACATGAGTTACCTTGAGCTTTATTTTTCCATACTTCTTCATTTTTCTTTTTTCGTTTCTTGATTTTTTTCTTTGTATTACTGCTTGGGTCTCTAGGAGATGAGAGCATGTTGTGTATGATATAAGAAATTATTCCCCCCTTAAGGTGGGACAGTTCATCGCCCACCAGGGTTTGGGACGTGCGTGGGTTTCTTAATGATTTGGGTGTTGTTAGGCCCCTATACTACTAGTGTAAACCCTTATTGTTATTAGTACAACCCCCTTATTATATTGATGTACCCATGTAGTGCCCATATTGTCACTATTGTGCCCCATAGAAGCCCACCA
>APFE030628455.1:0-32095 GCA_000404065.3 Pinus taeda | reverse complement strand
AAAAAAATATTTAAACAAAATGATCATGACCATAAACTCTCTTTTTTTCAAATTTCATTTACCATTACTATTGTTTTGGGGTTTTCTATAATTTTATTTATTAATTTTTCATTTAATTTAAAAGTTTTCATTACATGGTTTTTTTTTTTAAGTATCTTATCTTCTTTTCTAGGTACTTCCGTTTATAATTCTTGATGTATCTTGTCCAATAACTCTCACTTATTAACTAAAAAACATATTATAATTATAAAGTCAACATTTCATCTTATAATTAGTGGACAAGAATGTATCATCAAAAAGTCAATTAATTTTTAAAAGTGGACAAGAATGTATCATTAAAAAAATCAATTAATTTTTAAAAGTGGGTTTATAATAAAATATTTATAATAATTATTTATTTAAATTAAAAATCTTATAATTTAATATTAAAAGTATAATATAATATTTTTCATCTCCATAAGTTTTTTAATTTCGCTGTAGAGCATGGCTTTCCTAAGTTTGGCCACAAAGCTTTATTGTGCCTATCTTAAAAAATAGAGACAAAAGTGTTCCCTCTACCTACAAGACCATTATGATTAGCCACATCCTAGTCAAGCTTTATGGGCTCATTCTAGAAAAAAAAACTTAGCCTTTGGCTTGAGAACGAGGGTAAAAGAGCTAATGGGCAAGTTGGTTTTAGGAAACATCACTCGACCATTGACCACCTTGTCACCCTTAGGATCATCGCAGAGGAATGTCACAATAGTAAAACCAACCTCTTCTATTGTTATGTAGACTATAGAAAAGCTTTCGACACTGTCCCCCAAGATAAGCTCTAGGAGAGGCTTGAAGAGATCATGGTTCCTCTTGAACTGAGGATTGTTGTGATTCGCCTCTATGAGATTATCATTGCCAAGCTTAAGACCAACGAAGGGTGGTCTAAAGATATTAAATGTAATATCGGGGTTAAGCAAGGTTGTCCCCTTTCCCCTACCCTTCTTGGTATTTACATCAATAAACTAGAGGAGTGTTTGGAAATTGCGGGCTGCAAAGGCATCGAGCACGCCGATATTATCATTACTCTTTTCATTTATGCTAATGATATCGTTCTTCTTGCTAGGAGCCATGATGACCTAGACAAGCAACTTAAGGCTCTTCATGTCTACTGCTCCAAGATGGGTATGACAGTTAATACCGACAAGACTAAAGTCGTGATCGTTAAATCCAAAAAAATCACCCATGATAGTTTCGTCTATGATAACCATTGTCTTCAGCAATTTTCTTCTTATAAATATTTGGGTATTGACTTTCCTCATTAGCTCAACTGGAATTATAACATCGAGAAAAGAATTATTGGAGGTTGGAAAACTTATTATGAGCTTGAAAACAATTATAAGTCAGTCGATCTTTACATTTGGAGTAAAAAAAGGTTCCTCTTTGAGACCCTCATCACCCTCGTTATCTTATATAGATGTGAAGTTTGGGGGTGCAATATATCTAAGGAGTCGTGGAGAAAGATTGAGATGATCTAAAAGCGATTCATACCCTATAAGCTCAAGATCAAGGGAAATGCTCCCTATCCTATATTCTTGATCGAAGTTGGTCTGTCCTCCATTGAAAGTGCGGCTATGTTTAGATATCTGAGGTATAAGAAGAAGCTTCACAATATGGACTCTAAGAGGCTCCCAAAAATTGCTTCTAACTTTAGTCAAAACCCCCACTTGCACCTCAAGTGCGGGCGTGAGTGTCATCAAGATGCTCAATCTTGGCTCAACCTTTGGGGGATTAAGGAGGAGATCATCATGGGAAGCAAGGACAATGTCAAAGATACTGTTACCTCTAGTTTTAAGGACAAGATGTGAGATGCTAAGGAGCTGGAGGGTAAAAAGAAGATAAGGTACTGTAAGGAGGTGATCAACCCCACCCTTGATAACTAGAATTGTCTCTCTCTATTGACTAGCACTAAGAAGAAAATGAACATTGCTAGAATTAGAACTAACTCTCATGAGCTTCGGAGTGAAACCGGGCGGTGGTCTACTCCCAAGACTCCTTGGGACAATAGAATTTGTCATATTTATGACACTAAGAAGGTGGAAGATGAAAAACACTTCCTTTTAGACTGTCTGGCTCTTGCCCACATCACTCTCAATTCCCTATCATCAACCACACCTCCAATCTTTTTGACTTATTAAGCCAATTCAGCTATAGCGAGCTTCGAACACTTCTTCCCCAGCACCTTGATCACAAAAACAAGATCAAGAATAACAGTTAGACTCTCTTTTCTTGAGGTCCGATACACTACATTGATCTTAGTGGATGTTAATCATCATCATTAAATATTAATATATATATATTGAAATTGATTTAATAAAATATATATATATAGATAGATTAAATTAAAATGAAAATGAAAATGCTCAATAGTTTATTATTATATATTAATATATTTTTTCAAAATTTTATTTAAAATTTAATAAAAAAAATATTTATTTTTATTTTTAAGTGAAATGAAAATTATCATAATTATGTATTAAATATTAATATATATTTTAAAATTTTAATAAAAAAAATTAGTTTTATTTTAATTAAAAATGAAAATGATCATAATTATAAATGTCTTAATCATTTTTATTTTATCCATAATTTTTATTTTATATTTCTATTATTTATATTTTTAAATTTATTTATTAATTAACAGTAAAAATTATAAAAATCAATCATTTAAATATTATGTTTTTGTAATTTGTATTTTATTTTTTATTATAAACCTCAAATTCAATATTAACATAGTGAGGAGCAGTTTTTATATCCTAGAAAATGGCTCTCACTCTCAACTATTCATAAGATTTAAACTAATAAACTAATAAAAACTAAACCCACTATAAACCATCTAAACCTTAACATAAACTTATTTATTATAAAATTGGAAAAGAAATTCCACATTAAACTAGTTGTATTCTTCCATTTTAATTTTTATTATCCAATTTTAAACTTCTATTTACTAAAAAACTACATCAATAATCTTCTACTTAAATTTTACACTATCCAATTTCAAACTTGTAAAAATTAACTACATTAATAATCTTCCTACTTCAATTTTGTGGAAGACTTGCATAATAGCTAGTGAACACTATCCTTGTTATTAAATTTGTATATTTACATTTACTCTTAAGTTTTTTTTTTTTTAAACTGAAACGGGTATGATTTATTTATTGAGGAAAATATTGGACTTACGCCATGGCAGCCATCATTACATTGCTTCTGTTTTTGTTCTTGTACTATTACAAAATGCAGATTGCTCATGGATTACAAGGATGGAATGAGCTTTCATCATTTATGAGGAGTTGTCCTTTCCCAAGAGTGCGACCTTTGTTCGCCAACAGGTCTGCTTCACTGTTCAAGTTTCTGAGGATATGGAGGAATTTGTAGGAGTCGAAGTCGATCAGGACTCTCTTTAATCTATTCAGAGTTTTGTTGAGGCTTGCATTGGTAAACAATTTGCCCGTGTTTAAATTTTTTATCAGGATCTCTGAATCTCCAAAAGCTTGGATTTCTTTGTCTCCTCTGTCTCTGGCTATTTGACAAGCTTTAAGCAGGCCTTGGATCTCTGCTTGATTGTTGGTTTTCTGCCCGATGCCCCAACAGAAGTTGTCCCTTCTTGATCCGTCTGAGGCATAGATGACCCCTCCTACTCCTGTTGTCCCAGGATTACCTTTGGAGGCTCCATCAAAGAAAATCGTAGTAATTTTTTGTTTTCGCCACCATTCTTGTATAGTAGCTTCGGAGTCTCTTTTGCGCCATTCTGGATTCGCTGCTTGAGGGGCTGATAACTGCTTCCGAGGGTAGGGGGAAAGGGGGCCCAACTACCTCTCTTCTTCAGGGAGAAACAAAGTGTCTTCTAAAAATATTGTTGTTGAGCTGCTTCTAAGAGGAAGGATTTGGCCTTTACCGCTGCCGAGAATGGAGCTTGCACCTTTTCGTTGAAAATCAGATCATTCCTAGTCAACCAGATCTACCAGCATACATATTTGGGGATAGCGTTCTAGACTTTTCTCCAAAATGATTTGCTGGGGATTTTGTTGGGATAACATTGATTCCATACGTCAAATAGATCTGCTACAGAGTTAAATTGGGGGACTGTGATTTGAAGCTCATGGAGTATGAGTCTCCAAACTTCTTTAGCAAAATTACATTCCATGAAGAGATGCTTGGTTGTTTATGAGCTGCTTCTGCACAGCTCACATCTATGCGGCCCAGCTATACTTTTTTTCATCATATTGTCTCTTGTTAACAACTTGTTGTGAACCGGTGTCCAGAAGAAGAAGTTTACTTTAGGTAAAGCCAGCGGATCCCAAACTTTCCTCCAAAACTCCGGAGATTTACTGTTGTTCCTGATTGGTTGGAGGGCGTTGTAAGCTTCTGCTATTGTGTAGCTTCCAGATTGCCCCCACCCCGAGCTATCATTCGTTTTCCTGTTCACTGGGGCCGCTTCTTCCAACAATTCTTCAAGGATGAGTTTTTGCTGGTTTAAGTGATCTGGAACTCCAAAGAAGTCCCAACCTTGCCAATCGTCATGACAGTCCCATTTGGATAATTCGTAGACGTTGTTTATCCCTGCGCGTTCCAGCCAATTTTTCAGTTCTGCGATTTCTTCATTTTCTGCGAGGGGGTCTCGGTCCATTATACGATCGTGCCACAGATTTGTTTGCTTGTCGTTGCCTGGGATCCTGTATGCCTTTCCTTTGAAGAAGTTCAGAGTTTTGCTGCATAATCGCCAAACCTAAGTACTGTTACTTGATTGGCTTGCCTGCAGATTTCTGAACGGCACCTTGTAGGCATACTTCGACTTCAACGTTCCACTGACAAGATGCTTGGGGTCTTTGAAAAGTTTCCACATGATTTTGCCTCCCATCTCCAGGTTGACTAATGCAGGGTTGCGGATTTGCAAGCCTCCCTCAGAAGTTGAGCATTTGACCATGTCCCATTTCACTAAATGAAATTTGCGTTGATTCCTTTCCCCCCTGCTAGAGAAAGTCATGAAGGATTTTGGAGATTTGATCCGTCACACTTTTTGGGGCGAGAAGGAAGGCTGCTTGGTAAATTGGGAGCGCAGATAACACAGCCTTGATCAAGCTGACCTTGCCTCCTTTTGTGAGCCAATAACCTCCCCAGGTTGAGATTTTTGATTTAATTTTGCTGATAATTTCAGACCACAGCGACCTCTTGTTGAAACAGTTAGTGATGGGGAGGCCGAGGTAATTAATCTTCTCCCAATGGGCATGTCTGTTGAAGCCAAGAAGATTAGAGGTACGTGTGAGCTCTTGCTGGCCAATGTTCCAACCATAGATTTCACTTTTTCTTTCATTGATTGAGGCTCCCAAGACCTTGGACAATGCGTTAGTTTCGTAAAGATCCAGTGCTGGGTCTCATGGGATTTGTTCAGCTGGAAGAGATCATCTATCCAAAGAGTTGCAAGTCCTTTGGCTGAGCCTCTTGAGCTGACTACTCTTCCTACGTTTTTCTTCCATTTCTTCTTGCTGATGTCTAGAAGGGCTTTCCCCTCTATCTTAGTCTCTTGGAGCATGAGAATGTCTGAGGGTTCTATTTTGAGCAGATCCTTGACCGCTTCTGCTTTCGTGGGATTGCCCAGACCTCTACAGTTCCAAGAGACGAGGCACATTATTTACCAGAGGTGGGGTGGGAGCCTCCCTTAGGGGGCCTGTTCCTGGAGTTTCTCCCGATAGACATCTCTATTGTGGGCTGGCTTCCTTGGGTTTTGAGCCTTTCCGCCTCCTCTTCCCTTGCTTCTTTACGGGATTTCCGGCCTACTTTTCTTGTGGGCTGCTTGTAGGTTTCCTCCTCCGAGGAGTCAGAGCTGTCAGTTGGTTTTTTCCTTGTGACATCTGCGTATGAGAGATTGGAAGGGATTCCTTAGGGGACTTCCAGGTGAGCCATTTCCTCATCTTCTTTGTTAGAGATAGGAGGGACAGTCTGATCCATATTTTCCGAGACTATTGTAGCTAACTTGCTCTGTCTGTTTTCTTTGTCATTTGAGTTCTTTTCTTGGGTGGGGTTGGAGCTGCTTGGTACCTCTTTCGAAGTGCCTTTCCCGTTGCCTTTTTTGTGATTGGTGGTTTTTTGTATTAGGGTCCATTGCTCGCCGTTCTGTTTGTCTGGCTATTCTTCCGCCTTTTTCTTGCAATGTTTGGCGAAGTGCCCGTAGCCATGGCAGTCTCTACATTTGAATGGAAGTTGTTCATAATCCAACTCTTGGACATGCGTCCATCCTGCGACTGTTAGTTTAATGGCTTCCGGTAGACCCTCCTCCAGGTCAACTTCGACACAGATGCGTGCACATGAATATTGATCTTTTCTTGCAGCTTGATCTATGTATTTTCCTAATCCATTGCCGATGATCTGGAGAGACTTCTGGTTCCAGCAGTGGAGGGGAAGATGGGGAAGCCGCACCCGCACCGGAACAACAGATGGCACAACCTGAGCTGGGTCGAAATCTGGCGACTATTTGTTGAGATATAGACCTTGGGGGCCCATAAAATAAGGTCCGTTTCTAAAAATTAGGTTTCTTTCCTCTGCACTTTCAAAGACGAAGACAAAGAAGCCTTTGCCTACGAAGTAGCTTTTTATTCCTTCTTTGATTAACGGCGTCCAGTTCCTTTGAGTCCATTGCTCTACCGACTTGGGCGAGGGCCAGAGGCCCGTGAACTGGCCTATGAGGTCTCTCTCAGCAAGATTTAGAGCTGCTTTGCAGGTTTCTTCTTTAGGAAGAGCTACCGAGGGTATGGATTCCATCTTCTTGACAAACTTCTGTTGTCTGGCTGAGGGCGGACGCTTGTTGCTCGAATCAATCATTGCTTTGAAGGCAATCACTTCCGGGGGAGGGGGCAGGGGAGGGTCCAATGGATCCGGACCCCCTGCGGGCGGCATGTCTGATCGCCGCAGATCTACAGAGATGGCCCAATCGCACAACAGGAGGATCGCTCAGCAAAATGGGATGTCGGGAAGGAGGGAGGAGATGGAGGCGGCCCAAATCGAGGGAGGCCGAGAGCGAGAAGGCCCAACAACAGGAGCTGCCAGGCGGGGAGGCCACAAGAGGCAGCACAGGGGAGCAGAGCGGCTAGGTCGAGCCAGCGAGTTGCATCTCTACATTTACTCTTAAATTTATATGGACAATTAAACTTGCATAAAAATGGATAACACCAGGAATATCCACTTAAATTTTGTGAAAGACTTGCATAAAAATGGATAACATTAGGAATATCCACTTAAATTTTGTGAAAGACTTGCATAAAAATGGATAACATTAGGAATATCCACTTAAATTATGTGATGGCATAAATGTTGATGAAACTTTGTTATTTATGTAAAACAATTGCATGAATTATAATTTGTTTGGATGGAAAAAAAGAGTTAGAATCTGGCTATTTTTCTTAAAATTTTTTGATATAGGAGTGTTTGAATTTATTTTTCAAAAAAAATTGACTAAATTATTTTCCTTTAAAAAAATTGAAATTAAGAATGTTTGAATTTATTTTTCTCCAATGAAATCTGATGAATCTTGTAATGATTTAACACAATTAAAAACCCTTTATTCAAAATCTTGAAACTATAAGTCAGATTTCCAAAAATTTAAACGAGATTTTATCAAAATCCTACCCATTTCCATTATTTATGGAGCAAATTTGAAGCCTCATTACACTAAGGAATGTGACTGGCACACAAGTGACACAAGAAGAGCCAACATGAAAAAGACAGTTTCACTACAGCAGTAGCAAATGAAATGAATTTTAATGTGCACTGGACTAGATAGGACCACTAGCTTCCCTTCCCTGCGTTTTGTCTTTTACAATTTAATAGCCTTATTATTCAAATTAACTACCAGCTAACAACAAAAACAAAAAAGTATTTCTCATTGATGTGGGCATCAAGAACACAAAATCCTCCAGTAACGCTGCCATAACCTGCTCATATTACTACCAGCTAACAACAACAACAAAAAAGTATTTCTCATTGATGTGGGCATCAAGAACACAAAATCCTCCAGTAACGCTGCCATAACCTGCTCATATTCTCAAGAAATTCTGAATTTAGATTTTGCAACACAGTGACACATTTAATGGGCTTCTCATGGTACATCCATGAGACAAAACGTATGCAAATCAGGGGATATATTCTGCAAGACTAAATTTCTAGCTCTTATTTAAGCTCAGATACTTAAATCAGAATTCATATATCTGCTGAATCACCGTGTTTTCTTTCTTCATCTGGAGGTCCGAATTCAATAGAAAAACTATCACCTGAATATTGTGTGTTAGCCCTCTATTTGATGTTGCTGTTAGAGATAAATATAAGCCAATTGAGTTATGTTCAGAATTCCTTGAATTTGAGTCAGTGCAGTCCTAATGGGGCTAATGGGACAGAAGAGGTCTGATTTGGACACGGGAGTGCTTGATAATGGTGATGTGAAGCGGCCATTGTTGCAACATGTGATTAAGAACAGTAGAAATAAAAGCGACAAGGATTTTTGTGCTCAGAGTGTGCAGGGGAGTACTGCAACTGTTGTTTTCTGTACTGCAGTTGTGGCTTTGGGGCCTCTACAATATGGGTTTTGTGTAAGTTTGTTGAATCAGAGAATATATATATATATAGAGAGAGAGAGAGAGAGATCATTTTGTAGATTCGGATTACAATGGAATTCTTAGTATGATCAGGTAGTGATGTATGCTTTTGTGCATTCTCATCTTGCTGTGCCTGGCATGAAAGCTTCAACATATATGCAGCCTGTCATGAAAATTATGAATGCTTTAGAATATTTATCTCTGATACCCATTACCCATGTTACTGATCCTGCCTCCATTTCAATCGTGCGTTAGACTTGTGTCATTAAAATTCTATGAACCCAAGTGCCCTTATGGCTACTTCAAAGTTGCTAACAAGCCCATGGTAATGGAACCTTAGTCTATGCTGTGAAAGTCTTTGATTTTTAAGTCTGTTGGCCCTTTTTTTTTGTGTGTGTGGTTTGGAGGATGGAATTCGTAATAAACTCAAAAGCTTCAATCATCCTTGATTTATTTTCATCTTTAATTGCTAAAATATAGTTGTTCCATGTTGTTTGATATGTATGTGGAGATATTCCTGGTTGTATACTCACTGCAGTAGTCATTCTTATGAAATTGAACGCATAAGTATGATGGGTAGAATTTTTGATGGCAGTCATCCTGTTGCAGAACGGATATTCATCCCCAACTCAGACTGAGATAATGAACAGTCTAGACCTGACTGTCGCTCAGGTATCTTATTTGATCCTTCTAAATTTGATAGGTAGACTACTTTATTAGGGCTAGACAACCAGGTTTGACAAGTGAAAAATCCTATTTTTCATGGACATAAGAAAAAGCAATCTGAAGCTAAATTTTTCTGACAGTTCTCTTTATTTGGATCATTATCAAATGTGGGTGCGATGGTGGGAGCCATTGTCAGTGGAAAAATTGCTGACTTCATAGGACGAAAAGGGGTTAGTTCCTTTTGGATCAGGAACACAAATTTCATTTTTTGGTTTTTTAAATTTAATATTAGTAACTTCCAATATATTCATTAACATTCAAGATTTGATTTGATGGTCCTGTTAACCGGGAATGCAGGCATTAATAGTGGCTGCAATCCCAAATATAATTGGATGGGTTGCGATCGCTTTTGCACAGGCAAGTTGTTTAAGATGGGCATGATTGATAAAATGAATTATCTAAATTTTCAATGAATTGAGATGAGATACAGAGTACGATTCCAAAATATTGTTAAACGGTTTGAAGGAAACCAATTGTTGTAAGGATAATGCTTGCATGATGATATTCCTGGTTGGATCCATTCCTGGTGTGTATGTGGTAAGTTGCACTGTATGCATGCCTGTTGAGCTGTCTGTCCACTGTTGACTGGATTGACATGACAGTTAGGTCGTTGCTACATTAATAACATCATGAATCGTGTACCTAGAATGTCATTGAGGAAATAGAAGGATTTATTGCTGCTATAGCTATTTCCTTTCTCCTTTGTACTCCTGATATGATGATTCTTTATGTATGCTTGTGCATAGTCTGATTGAAGTACATGAAGGTATATGAATGCTCAATTTGTAATGAAATATAGTGTTTTTGATTGAATGCTTGTATTTAGAATATAACATTGATTCAGTTGCGAATTGTACATAAAAGCTTGGACAAGAAATTGAAGAACAAAAAGTACAGAAGTGGAAAAATGAAGAAAAAACACACATATAGATGGTGGCTGAGAAGAATGTTGGGAAACTACCTAAGACACTATGTGAGGTGGAATACTCTCTCTTTAATGCAAACAACGATCTGGTTTTCATAAAGAGATGTGAAAAAGTTTTAGTAGTTCATACACAATTTCTCAAGGTATTTCAAAAGAGAGATTAAATGTCAGACTGGTTCCAGAGAATCTTGGAGGAATTTTATGAGTAGCACTTTGTTGATACTGGAACCTTGATTGAAAGCATGAAGCCTCAATTCAATACTGAGTTGCTGAGTAATTCTTCTGCATGGTACAAACATAGTTACTTTCTTTTCCTGATGGAAAACAGTATTTTCGATGTTCTTATTAGAGGATATAGTTAATGGTCATATCTAGCATATGCAAGTTACAAAGTAAATTATGGAATGAAGTTAACTTATGACTCTAGTTTAGCTTAGACTTTTCGACTAGCCACTAGTTAAGTGGAGTAGGAACAATCACCTTTTCATGTATTCTCATATAAGCTTCATTTCCGAAAACTTATTCAAGGTCAATTCATATGGTTCTCTCTATCAGTTGCTGCTCTACAATTTCTGCTATTATTATCTAACATGGTATCACAGCCATGATAATGATTGGCATCCGCAACACAATGAAGGCCCGACAAGTGAGAGTGAAGAATTGCAGTAGTATATGTGTTAGTTTTTGTAGCATCGGAGTTTTTCTAGTCTCGAAATTTTGTGGAGAGACTAGAATACATGAGATCTTCCAAACCCAGAAATCTTTTTTGGAAATTCCACTAGAGATGGCTGAAATTAGCCGATGTTTAAATATTTCCTAAGTCTAAATTTAGGGAATATGGTTAATTAATCAGTATTAATTGAGATAAGGTGTGAATCATCTAGAAACTCACACAGATTGACAAGGAAATAATCTGGCGCTTGATTGTTCTAATCTTGGCCGTTGGTGCTCCAACAGAGGATTATAAGTCGATGGGTAGATGGAGAATACACTTTTGAAAACCACAGAGAGTTCGATTTCCTTGGAGAGTTAGATTTTTTAGAGAGCCAGCAATGTTGGAAGAGATTGAACTTTAGGACGGAAGCAAAGATAGAGAGGGGTAGAGACAGTGAGGTCGAAGGATTTTTTCTAGATCTAGTGAAGTGCATTGCAGAGAGGCAAAAAGAGCCACAGTGAGACTTATTACTTCTCAAACTAGCAGGGAACCTAAGGGGAATCCCTAAAGGGAAAATGCCAGGCCAAGGGCAAAAAATGGAGTCTTAGCCCACTATCACCTCAGCTAAGGCTCCCTTCTATTTACGGGCTATCACTAATGGGAGGAGACTCAATATGTATGGAGTCACCAATGAGTAACAAGTCAATGGATATGAGTGACCCAGACCCTTTCCGAGAAGGTTTTGAACAATGGGGCTTGCTTGCTTTCTAAGCAAGGAACTATGTGCTTCTAAGGAAAGGAGGATGATTTTGGGGGTCAGGTGAGTGAGAATAGACTTTGAAAGGAGTTTCTGGCACCCTAAGTCCTTGTTAGAATTGGTATCTCGGATGGTTCTTGAAGAATAGTCCTTTAAAGGAGCGGGCCACACAAGGCCAAGTGGACCTAGTCTAGGGTATGAGGAAAGTATGGAGTAATCAATGATTTTCTTACCCTAGACAAGGTGGCAAGGATCAAAGAAAGTATATAACTCAATGATGTTGTTTTGACCCTGGGAATTGCTAGTCTTGGGGATGGCAGGGAAAGTTTTGGTCCCGGAGCTAGGGCTTGGATTTTCTCCCAACTCCACCATTAGAATGTCTTCAAATCTGGAGGAGGGCTAGAAGAGAGGCCAATGTAGGATACCCTAGGATATCGAACTTTTTCAGTGGCTAACTTGCTGGGAAATTGATGCCCTAGGCACCCTAATGCGGCTAGACTTGGAAGAAGATGAAAGAGTAGGAGTTTTGGTTACCACCCTTTGTAGATCAGTGCCTTAGTACTTGGGAGAATGGAGTTTATGTTGATTATGTGTAAGATTTCTTGGTTTCGAGTCAAGGAGGCCTCAAAATTACTTCACAAACCCTCTAGGTCAAGTGAAAGCAATCTTGCAGCTTTTATACTTCAAATGTACAAAAGGAATGGCTTGTCAAGGTCAAATTTTACCTCTAGAAGATTTTTCTCATACTACAAGGGCCAATGCATGGAGAGAAAGTTATGATAGAGACAATCACACGATATTAAGCAATAATTTGCATGCAACAATTAGCCTTAAAACAACGAAAATCCCATCGAACATATATGAAGAAGTAACAAGAATAGCATAAAAAATTTCGTACTTATAGTGCAATAGAGTATATCCAACCATTCACAAATGACAATAACGAAGCTCCAAGAGAAGATAAACCTATAACCATACATCAAAATTCATCCATAAATGCTCCAATTCATCGTCCAGCAAAAAGTGAAAAATTCTCTAAAGAAGAGAGAGATCCAATCCAAAGTGATGATTGGAAATGATCTCACATCACTTTTATTTATACACATCTAAGGAGTTTGAATTAGCCTCCTTGGCCCACATAAGCCCCAAAAATAAAATAATGTGCTACTAACACAACCTGTTGGTGACAAGCCCACCAAACTAGCTCACAAATGAAAAAGTAAGCTTCTCAAGAGGTCAAAGAATAATCTATGCATGTCGTAGGGCCCTCTAAGAGGCCTAATGAGGTCCATGGGTGCCACAATGAAGCATAGGACTCTCAAAAGTAGTGGAAAAGGGGTTGGCCCCCTGTAATAACCCGTGGTGCTCCAAATGACTGTGGGGGCACACAAGTGTCCTCATGGCCCTCCAAACAAATCAAAGATGCATGTGGGTTGCCCTCAAGGGCTAGGATGATAATGTAGGAGATGACACATCAACGTAGAAGTCCTGGATCAGTTGCCAAGTGTATGGTGTAGATCTGGGGCCAGCTGGGCATGATGGATCATGTGCATCCTCCTCGTCCAATAAGTGAACCACGAGCAATCTTTGAATGGTTGTGGGGATCCATGAAGTGCAATCTTCTGCTGTGGAGGCCCATGGCTCTCAATGCCCACCCTATATGTGCCAATGTGGCCTTCTGGAGGATTAGGACCCTGTATAGGGAGACCAAACCCCAAATGGAAACCATCTACAATCTTGCATAAGCTCCAATGCGTCCCCTAGGCTTCTAGTATAACAAGTCATTAGAGAAATCGAGTAAATGAGCTTACCTAATCATGAACCATAGGTGGGGACTTCATAATGGCCTGCCTTTCCATAATGGGCTTCGGGATGTGCCAATGTCTCCTAAACTCCTAATGGGGTTAGCCAAGTACACTATTCGGTGGTTTCTGCTTCTAAAGGGGATAATATAGTCAAGGTACATCCATCAAAAGGTGGTGGCATGTGGCAGAGAGGTGAATGAATTAGCGAATGAGAAGGGGCAACCCTGAGTCACATGTTGGGGTACAAGGGTACCTATGAAGAGGGAAGACCACACTTGGGTTTACAATTTATAGGAGGGTGCAATCACGGTACATTAGGTTCCCTGACCTTGATTTTTCCACCCTTCTTTATATGCCTTTTGCCTTTTTATGATTTTCTTTAATTAATTGCTCGGTGCTCAAGGGGTTAGAGCATGATGTATAAGATATAGCAGTGAATTCCCCCTTTTAAGGTGGGGCAGTTCATTGCCCACCAGGGGTTGGGACAATCATGGGTTCCTATATGATGAAGAAGGCTCATAGAACTTGTTGGAACCAGGGTGATGGTCATTGATGATGGGTTAGAGCCCATGTATTGATTTTTGCCCACGTGCTAAATGTTTTTGGCTCGACCATCTTTTACATTTTGTGGTACTTTTCTTGTTGAATGTGGCCATATATGCTTTTAACTTTCTTTTTAGCTGCATCAACCTCCGGGCTTCATTCCAAGCCATGACCCAAGGTGTTGACAAGGAGAAGGGGTGAGTTGACCCTATGTGGACCCAATGGACGAATGTGGACCTAGGTAGGAGAAATGATGGAAGGGGTAATAATGGATGGAAAGAGGGTAGTATAAGTGGATAAGAAAGCAGTACCATGCAACCAAAATTGGGTTTCCTCGTGAAATACCATCCCTGAAACCAAATGGCCAGTAAAAGAGATCCGACAGGACTAGAATCCATGGTTAATTCCTAAAAGGGGTCTAGGGGACAAAAGCACAGACCTAGCCCATTCTCTCCGTTGAATCCCCCCATTAGTTCATGCACAAAAGTGTCCATGATAAGCAAACTACAAAACTCAATTTCAAAATGACAAGGCATGCCTTTAGGTTCAGGAGGCCCACCTTCAAACATACGATCATGGAAGATGGGCGAGGGACCACATGGCTAGCTTAGGTGGTGGAGAAAAGGCACAATGAGCTTGTTGATGAATGTAAGGGGTTGTTGGCTACCGGCTGAGGACCATCTTGGAGAAAAAATTTCCCCTAGGGATATTACCCACAAAATGGTGGGTAACACGGCTGGCACAGGGGCTGCGCATAAACCTCTAGAGGAAATTCAATTTTGCTGGAGAGAAGCCGAATTTCAGTTCTAAAGTTCGGGAAAGGGTTCCAAAAGGTCAGAGAACAGTTTCTCAGCCAGAGGCAGACAAGACCGCTACAAGAGAAGCTGATTCAGGAAGAACGTAGAAAGGACTGAGCAAGGGTGATGTAGGCCTACTCAAAGGTTGTTTGGACGGCTCACTTGGAGTTGCAGTGAGAACCTGGATTGCTAGTGGGGGTGACGAAAACTCCTCACAATATTTTTGCCAGAAATTTCTCTGTAGGATTGCTAGTTTTCGGCATCTAGATTATACTCAGAATTTTTCACTACTGCATAATAATAAAACCCTCAGCTGTTGCACCGGTTTTCCTAAGTTGGGTTTTTCCAGTGACATTTGTCTAGAAATAATTGTGCCAAATTTTATGTGTGCATGTGCTAGTATTTTCTCAATGTCCAACACTATTTTCTTCCGCAGTTTATTTGTGAAGGTTGCAGTGTGAATTATTTTATATTCGTCATAGTAGATAAATTGTTAAATTAAATTAACAATTAGAAAAATATTTTCCAGTTGCTACAATAGGATTTCAGATTTGAAATTTTCACATGGTATCAAAGTGTGATTGATTAGTAGGGAAGCTCAAAAGCGGAGAAGGGAATTTCATTGTTCAAAGGGAGTAGCAAACCGGAATTCTTAGAGGTTGCAAAGTACCCAGACAGGTAGTTCAAATTGCTAGGCAAGGGTTCGATTTTCAGTTGCAGGTTGGTAGAAAAATCAATTTTCCCTGAATACTGATTCCAGTAGTTAGACGGAGTAGTAGCAGCTCATATTTTCATTGAGCAGATTCCTTGGCTGGACGCAGAGGATTTTGCAGCAACTTGCAGTAGCAGAACAAACATCAGGTGTAAGAGAAAAGCACATACAATAGAGGGAAAATTTCTCTCAGGGGACTTAGAGTTTTAGAAGTTTTATTTTCCCAGTTGCAGGTGGTAGTAGCAGTTAGCAGTACTGCGGATTCCAGAAGGGAGTGCAAATAGCAGAGCAGCAGCCAAGCAGAAGGAAAGAGGGAGTTTTTGACAATTTCAGAGATGACCACAACTGGGCTTAGAAATCAGAATAGGTTGGAGGGAGCCTCCAACTATGTCATCTGGAAAGCTAGGATGTCCTTTCTTCTAGACAAACATGGCTTGAAATCCTATATAGATAATGTGTTAGAAGTACCCTAGTGCCCTAATTAACTGAAGGAGTACATAAGAGAAATGGCGAAGGCAAAGCGGATAATCTTGGATGGAGTCTGAGATCATTTAGTCTCACATATATCTAGTCAGAACACGACCAAGGAGATGTGGGATAGTCATTCGGCGCTATATCAAAGTTCTTCCGAGCAACAGAAGGTGTTTCTCTAGGAGAAGCTGAGAAGCGTCAGGATGCAGAAGGTCGAGAGAATAGATGATTTCCTCACAAGGATTCAGGAGGTCCGTGATCAACTAGTAGTCATTGGGGAAGTGCCCCAACCTACAGAGCTTGTATGACTGACACAAAACAGTGTCTCGGAGGATTGGCAGGTATTTGTCCAAAGTATCTTAGGAAGAGACACATTGCCAAGATGGGACAGGATGTGCGTCGATCTACAACAGGAGGAGTTGAGGTATGCTTTATTGAAGAATACCATCAGTGGAAGTAACAACGAGGGTGTGAAGAGTGAGAAGAAAGAAGAAAATGTGGCCCTAGCATCCAAGAGTCCCAGTCAAGGGCAAGGGGAGAAGAATGAGAGGAAGGACCTTTTAAAGGTCAAGTGCTTTAGATGTGGTGAGTTTGGTCACTATAGTATGCAATGTCCTCTCAGGAAGAAGGACAAGCAGGAGAAGCAGGACCAAGCAACAATATTAGCCGAGATAGACAAGTTGTCCTCCAGGTTGGAGGAATACTTCGCTAGGATGGAAGCCATACCTCTAGGAGTGAGGTGGGGCGACTTGGAGTTGTTGTCCCAGAGATTACAAAGATTGGGCAGGTTCCATTGAGGTGTCCTCATGGATCAACACCTTGCTATAGGTGCCCACAGTATTCAGTAGCAAGACGGATCAGTCTCAGATGTGCAGTCAGAATTCATGAGTGACAGTTGCCGACTAGTAGCAGTCAGGTACTGGGGAGCGAAGTGCAAAGTTGGCAGTGGTGCAGAGTCAACAATAGCGCAGATTCCTTGGTGGACAATGCAGTGGCTAGTAGCAGTGAGATGCTTAGGAGACAGATGCATCATATTGAAAATAATTGATTCAATATATTGGATGCTTCTCAGTTGCAGTTATTGCAGTTGCAACAACAACATTTGAGAGGGAGTGTAGTGCAGATGCAAGGTTGGCAGCAGTATGGCAGTGTCAGCAGTAGCAAAGATGCAACATCAGAGTTGTGCAGTGGTTGGTGGGCAGTGGTAGGTAGTAACAGTGGCCAGACATCAGCAGCGTGATAGAGGGTGATACAGAGATAGGGTGTTGTAGCACTACAACACTAGAACACCTTCCTCACTAAGAGGGAGTGTTAGTTTTTGTAGCATCAAGGGTGTTCTAGTCTCAAAATTTTGTGGAGGATAGTATACATGAGATCTGCAAAACCTAGAAATCGTTTCTGGAAATTCCACCTACAGATGGCTCAATTAGATTATTAGCCGATTTTTAAATATTTTGTAAGTCTAGACTTAGGGAATATGGTTAACTAATCAATATTGATTGAGATAAGGTATGAATCATCTAGAAACTCACATGGATTAACAAGGAAATAATTTGGGCCCTTTATTAAGTTCTAATCTGGGTTGTTGGTGTTCCAACAAAACATTATAAAAAGAAGTCGATGGGTTGATGGAGAATATACTTGCGAGAACCACAAAGAGTTTGATTTTCCAGAGAGCCAACTGTGTTGGAAGAGTTCGATCTTCAGTAGGGAAGCAGAGACAGAGAGGGACATAAACAGTGAGGCTGGAGGAATTTTTCCAGATCCAATGAAGTGCATTGCAGAAAGTCAAAAAGAGCCACAGTGAGGTTGATGTAGGGGTTGCGCAAAAGCCTTTAGAGGAAATTCGATTTTGCTGGAGAGAAGTCGAGTTTCAGTTCTAGAGGTCGGGAAAGGGTTCCAGAAGGCCAGAGAGATAGTTTCGCAGTGAGTGGTAGATATGATGGCTACAGGAGCCACTGATTCAGGCAGAGCATAGAAAGGACTGTGAAAGGGTGACGTAGGCTTGCATAGAGGTTGTTTGGACGACTCACTTGGAGCTGCAGTCAGAGCCCAGATTGCTAGTGGGAGTGAGGAAAATTCCTCACAATATATTTTCTTGTAATTTCTCTACAGGATTGCCATTTTTCAACATCCAGATTGTACTCATAATTTCTCACTGCTGCATAATAATAAAACCCTCAGTTGCTGCACCGGTTTTCCCAAGTTCGGTTTTTCGGGGACATTTGTCCAAAATTAACTATACCAAATTTTATGTGCGTGTGTGCTAGTATTTTCTCAGTTTCTAGCGCTATTTTCTTTAGCAATTTATTTGTGAAGGTTGTAGTGTGAATTATTTGGTATTTTCCTTAGCAGATAAATTGTTAAATTATATTAACAATTAGAAAAATAATTTCCAATTGCTGCAATAGGATTTAAGGTTTGAAATTTTCACATGGTATTAAAGCGTGATTGATCAGTCGGGAAGCTCAAAAGAAGAGAAGGGAATTTCGTTGTTCAGAGGGAGCAGCAAGCCAAAATTCTCAGAGGCTGCACATTACCCAAATAGGTAGTTCAAATCACTGGGCAAGGGTTCGATTTTCAGTTGTAGGTTGGCAAAAAAAATCGATTTGCCTGGCATAGTGATTCCAGCAGTTAGAGGGAGCAGTAGCAACTCAGTTTTTCGCTGAGTAGATTCCTTCGTTGGACGCAAAGGGTTTTGCAGCAGCTTGCAGTAGTAGAACCAACGTTGGGTGGAAGTGAAAAGCACACATAATAGAGGGAAAATTTCTCTCAGGGAACTTTGAGCTCTAGAAGTTCGATTTTCCCAGTTGTAGGTGGCAATAGCAGCTAACATAACTGCGCATTCTAGAAGGGAGTGCGAATAACAAAGCAACATTTAAGCAGAGGGAAAGAGGGAGTTTTTTATAGTTTCAGAGATGACCACAACTAGGCTTAGAGGTCAGGATAGGTTGGAGGGAGCCTCCAACTATGTGATCTGGAAAGCTACAATGTCCTTCCTTCTAGATTAACATGGACTGAAATCCTATATATATAATGTGGTAGCAATACCCTAGGACCCTAATCAGCTGAAGGAGTACAAAGAGAAATGGCGAAGGAAAAGTGGATAGTCATGGATGGAGTCCGAGATCATATGGTCTCACATATATCTGGTTAGAACACGGCCAAGAAGATCATGGATAGTCTTTCCACGCTATATCAAAGTTCTTCCGAGTAGCGGAAGATGTTTCTCTAGGAGAAGCTAAGAAGTGTCAAGATGCAAAAGGGCGAGAGCATAGATGGCTTCCTCACTAGGATTCAGGAGGTCCGTGATCAGCTAGTACTCATTGGGGAGGTGCTCCAACCCAAAGAGCTTGTACAACTGGCACTAAAAAGTGTTTCATAGGATCGGAAGGTATTTGTCTAAAGTATCTTGGGCAGTGACACATTGCCAAGACGGAATAGGATGTGTGCCAATCTACAACACGAGGAGTTGAGACATGCTCTATTGAAGGCCACCATCAACAAAAGCAACAACAAGGGCGTGAAGTGTGAGAAGGAAGAAGAAAATGTCGCCCTAGCACCCAAGGGTCCCAGTCAGGGGCAGGGGAGAAGAAGAAGAGGAAGGACATGTCAAAGGTCAAGTGCTTCAGATGTGGTGAGTTCGGTCACTACATTACGTAATGTCCTCTTAGGAAGAAGGACTAGCAAGAGAAGTAGGACTAGGTGAAAGCGTCAACCGAGATAGACAAGTTGTCCTCCAGGCTGGAGGAAGACATTGCTATGATGGCAGCCATACCTCCAGCAGTGAGGTGGGGCGACTTAGGGCTGTAGTCTGAGAGATTGCAGAGATTGGGCAGGGTCCATTGAGGTGTCCTCCTCATGGATCATCACCTTGCTATAGGGGCTCACAGTATTAAGTAGCAGGATGGATCAGTGTCAAAGGTGCAGTCAGAATTCCAAAGTGTCAGTTGTAGACTAGTAGCAGTCAGGTAATGGGTAGCGCAATCAGAGTTGACAGTAGTGCAGAGTGGCACAGTGCAGAGTTAGCAGCAGCACAAATTCCTTGGTGGACAGTGCAATGGTTAGTAGCAGTCAGGAGACATATGTATCACACTGAACACAGTTGATTCAGTATTTTGGATCCTTCTCAGTTGCAGTTATTGTAGTTGCAAGAACAACAGTTGAGAGGGAGTTGCAGTACAGATGTAGGGTTGGTAGTAGTATGGCAGTGTCAGCAGTAGCACAGATGCAGCATCAAAGTTGTAGTGGTTGGTGGGAAGTGGTAGGCAGAAGTAGTGGCCAAACATCAACAGTGTGACAGAGGGTGATGCAAAGACACGGCGTTATAGCACTACGACACTTGAACACCTTCCTCACTAAGAGGGAGTGTTAGTTTTTGTAGCATTGTAGGTGTTCTAGTCTCAAACTTTTGTGTAGGGGCTAGAATACATGAGATCTCCAAAACTTAGAAATCGTTTCAGGAAATTCCACTTAGATATGGCTCAATTAGATTATTAGCCGATTTTTAAATATTTCTTAAGTCTAAACTTAGGGAATATGGTTAATTAATCAGTATTAATTGAGATAAGCTTTAAATCATCTAGAAACTCACACGGATCGACATGGAAATAATCTGGGCCCTTGATTAAGTTCCAATCTTGGTCATTGGTGCTCCAACAGAGGATTACAAGAAGAAGTCGATGGGTAGATGGAGAATACACTTGTGAGAACCATAGAGAGTTTGCCTTGGAGAGTTCAATTTTCCAGAGAGCCAACAACACTGGAAGAGTTCAATCTTCAGTAGGGAAGTAGAGATAGAGGGGGGCAAAGACAATGAGGTCGGAGGAAGTTTTCCAAATCCGATGAAGTGCATTACAGAGAGGTAGAAAGAGCCACATTGAGGCTAACGTAGGGACTGCGCAGAAACATCTAGAGGCAATTTGATTTTGCTGGAGAGAAGCTGAGTTTCATTTCTAGAGGTTGGGAAAGGGTTCCAAAAGGCCAAAGATACAGTTTCTCATCCAGTGGCAGATAGGACGACTACATGAGCCATTGATTAAGGAGAAGTGTAGAAAGGACTACGCAAGGGTGACGCGGACCTGTGTACAGGCTATTTGGACAACTCCCTTGGAGCTGCAGTCAGAGCTCGGATTGCTAGTGGGGGTGAATAAAACTCCTCACAATATTTTTTCAATTAACTTCTCTACAAGATTGCTATATTTTGGCATCTAGATTGTACTCAAAATTTCTCATTGCTACATAATAATAAAACCCTCAGCTGCTGAACCGGTTTTCCCAAGTTGGGTTTTTCAGGGGACATTTGCCCAAAAATAACTGTGCTAAATTTTATGTGTGTGTGTGCTAGTATTTTCTCAGTTTCTAGTGCTATTTTCTTCCACAGTTTATTTGTGAAGGTTGTAGTGTGAATTATTTGGTATTTGCCGTAGGAGATAAATTGTTAAATTAACTTAACAATTAGAAAAATAAATTCCAGTTGGTGCAATAGGATTTCAGATTTGAAATTTTCACATGGTATTAGAGCATGATTGATTAGTTGGGAAGTTCAAAAGCGGAGAAGGGAATTTCGTTGTTCAGAGGGAGCAGTAGGCAGAAATTCTCAGATGTTGCACAATACCTAGATAGGCAGTTCAAATTGTTGGGTAAGGGTTTGATTTTCAGTAGCAGGTTGGTAGAAAAATCGATTTGCCCGGAATAGTGATTCCAATAGTCAGATGGAGCAGCAACAACTCAGTTTTTCATTGAGCAGATACCTTGGTTGGATGCAGAGGGTTTTGCAGCAGCTTGCATTAGATGAACTAACGTCAGGTGGATGAGAAAAGCACACAAAGTAGAGGGAAAATTTCTCTTAGGGGAATTCGAGTTTTAAAAGTTTGATTTTACCAATTGCAGGTGGCAGTAGCAACTAGCAGGATTGTGCATTCCGGAAGGGAGTGCGAATAGCAGAGTAGCAGCCAAGCGAAGGGAAAGAGGGAGTTTTCAATAGTTTCAGAGACGACCACAACTAGGCTTAGAGATCTGGATAGGTTGGAGGGAGCCTCCAACTATGTCATCTGGAAAGCTAGGATGCCCTTTGTTCTAGATGAACGTGGCCTAAAAGCCCATATAGATAATGTGGTAGCAGTACCCAGGACCCTAATCAGCTGAAGGAATACAAAAGAGAAACGACGAAGGTAGAGCAGATAATATTGGATGGAGTTCGAGATCATATAGTCTCACATATATCTTGTCAGAACACAACCAAGGAAATGTGGGATATACTTTCCACGCTATATCAGAGTTCTTCAGAGCAGCAAAAGATGTTTCTCCAGGAGAAGCTGAGAAGCGTCAGGATGCAGAAGGGCGAGAGCATAGATGGCTTCCTCACTAGGATTCAGGAGGTCTGTGATTAGCTAGGAGCCGTTGTTTGGGCACCCCAACCCATTGAGCTTGTACGACTAACACAAAACAACATCTCGAAGGATTGGCAGGTATTTGTCCAAAGTAGCTTGGGCAAAGACACATTGCCAGGATGGGACAGGATGTTTGCCGATCTACAACAAGAGGAGTTGAGGCATGATTTATTGAAGAGTACCATCAGCAGAAGCAGCGATGAGGGCGTGAATAGTGAGAAGGGAGAAGAAAATGTGGCCCTAGCATCCAAGGGTCGCAATCAGGGGCGGGGAGAGAAGAAGAAGAGGAAGGACCTATCAAAGGTCAAGTGATTCATATGTGGCTAGTTCAGTCACTACAGTACGCAGTGTCCTTGCAGGAAGAAGGACAAGCAGGAGAAGTAGGACCAGGCGGAACTGTCAGCTGAAATAGACAAGTTGTCCTCTAGGCTAGAGGAAGACTTCACTATGATGGCAACCATACCTCCAGGAGTGAGGTGGGGTGACTTGGAGTTGTACTCTGAGAGATTGCAGAGATTGGGCAGGGTCCATTGAGGTGTCCTCCTCATGGATCATCACCTTGCTACAAGGGCCCATAGTATTCAACAGCAGGATGGATCAATGTCAGAGGTGCAACCAAAATTCAAGAGTGAAAGTTGCAGACTAGTAGTAGTCAGGTACTGGGGAGCGTAGTGCAGAGTTGGCAGCAGTGCAAAGTGGCACAGTGCAGAATTAGCAACAACGCAAATTCCTTGGTGGATAATGCAGTGGCTAGTTGCATTCAGATGCTTAGGAAATAGATGCATCATACTGTACACAGTTGATTCAGTATTTTGGATGCTTCTCAGTTGTAGTTGTTGCAGTTGCAACAACAACAGTTGAGGGGGAGTTTCAGTGCAGATGCAGGATTGGCAGTAGTATGGCAATGTCAGCAGCAACACAGTTGCAACATTAGAGTTGTGCAGTGGTTGGTGGGCAATGCCAGGAAATCACAGTGGCCAGACATCAACGACATGACAAAGGGTGATATAGAGATAGGGTGTTGTAGCACTACGACACTAAAACACCTTTCCTTGCTAAGATTGAGTCTTAGTTTTTGCAGCGTCCGAGGTGTTCTAGTCTCGAAATTTTTTGGAAAGGCAAAACCCAAAAATCGTTTCTGGAAATTCCACCTAGAGATGGCTCCATTAGATAATTAGCGTATTTTTAAATATTTCCTAATTCTAAACTTAGGGAATATGGTTAATTAATCAATATTAATTGAGATAAGGTGTGAATCATCTAGAAACTCACACGGATCGACAAGGAAATAATTTGGGCCCTTGATTAAGTTCCAATCTTGGTCGTTGGTGCTCCAATAGAGGATTATAAGAAGAAGTCGATGGGTAGATGGAAAAGACACATGTGAGAACCATAGAGAGTTCGATTTCCTTGGAGAATTTGATTTTCCAGAGAGCCAATAGTGTTGTAACATTTTGAGCTTCAATAGGGAAGCAAAGAGCGAGGGGCCGAGACAGTAAGGCCGGAGGAAGTTTTCCAGATCTGATGAAGTGCATTGTAGAGAGGTAGAAAGAGCCACAATGAGGCTGATGTAGGGGCTGCTTAGAAGCCTCTAGAGGTAGTTTGATTTTGCTGAAGTGGCCAAGTTTCAGTTCTCGACGCCAGGAAAGGGTTCCAGAAGGCCGGAGAGATAATTTCTCAGCGAGTGGAAGACAGGATGACTACAGGAGCAGCTGATTTAGGTAGAGCGTAGAAAGGACTGCGCAAGGGTGACGCAAGCCTGCGCAAAGGTTGTTTGGACGGGTCACTTGAGCTGCAGTTAGAGCCCGGATTGCTAGTGGGGGTGAGGAAAATTCCTCACAATACTTTTGCCAGTAATTGTTCTATAGGATTGCCAGTTTTCGATATCCAGATTGTACTCAAAATTTCTCACTGCTACATAATAACAAAACCCTCAGTTGTTGCACCGGTTTTCCCAAGTTGGGTTTTTCCGAGGATGTTTGTCTAAAAATAACTGTGCCAAATTTTCTGTGTGTGTGCTAGTATTTTCTCAGTTTCCAGTGCTATTTTCTTCCGAAGTTTATTTGTGAAGGTTGCAGTGTGAATTATTTGGTATTTCCATAGTAGATAAATTGTTAAATTAAATTAACAATTACAAAAATAATTTCCAGTTGCTGCAATAGGATTTCAGATTTGAAATTTTCACAACACTAGAGGACGATGGTTGGGTAGGTCCCTCTGCTTCAAGTTTGCTGACAATCCCCTCGAAGCCCTGTCTTCGCTAAACATGGTGTCACCAGATGCTCAACCTTGTGCTCATCAATCCTAGGTGAGCTGCATCCAATGGTACACCTGTTGCCCCTGTCCATAAGTCTCCTTGGAGGTAACACTCCAAGCGCTCGTTGTGCCGCATTATTTGTCATTGCATACCACCCAGTATCACCACATTCCTCGACATGCCACTGTATGCCGCAACTTGTCCCTGTACCACTGGATACCCCCAGCTACAACTATACCATTTTGTACCATCATGTGTCCCGCCTATTGCACCACACCTGTAACTCCCCACATGTACTCAACGCAATGTGAGGCACTCCCATTCCACAACATTGTCCAACATACTATGAAACACCCCCATGCGTCTCCATGCCCATCTGCAGACCACTGCTCCACGCTAGATGCTCCACTCTAGATGCTCCACGCTTTCAGGCCATGTTCATCTAGAAGGAAGGACATCCTAACTTTCTAGATGACATAGTTGGAGGCTCCCTCCAACCTATCTTGATCTCTATGCCCAGCTGTGGTCATCTCTAAAACTGTCGAAAACTCCCTCTTTCACTTTGCTTGGTTGCTGCTCTGCTATTTGGACTCCCTTCTAGAATGCGCAGTCCTGCTAGCTGCTACTGCCACCTGCAACTGGGAAAATCAAACTTCTAAAACTTGAAGTCCCCCGAGAGAAATTTTCCCTCTGTTGTGTGTGCTTTTCTCTTCCATCCGACGTTGGTTCTGATACAGCAAGCTGTTGCAAAATTGTCTGCGTCCAACCAAGGGATCTGCTCCTGCACAACCTTTGAGAATTTTGGTCTGTTGCTCCCTCTGAACAATGAAATTTCCTTCTCTGCTTCTGAGCTTCCCAACTGATCAATCACACTCTAATACAACGTGAAATTTTCAAATCTGAAATCTTATTGTAGCAACTGGAAATTATTATTGTAATTGTTAATTTAATTTAGCAATTTATTTGCTACGGAAAATACCGAATAATTTACATTGCAACCTTCACAAATAAACTGTGGAAGAAAATATCATTGGAAACTGAGAAAATACTAGCACACACACATAAAATTTGGCATAGTTATTTTTAGAGAAACATCCTGGAGAAACCCAACTTGGGAAAACCGGTGCAGCAACTGAGGGTTGGGACCTACCCAACCATCATCCTCTAGTGTTGCTTACATTCACAGAGTGTTTTTTTGTTGCCCCACGATGCTCTCTGTTCAGGTAGCAGGACATGGAAGGCCCACCTTGGGTAGTTGGGTGAGACCTCGCGGATCATGGGCGAAGAGGAGATTCTCCAGTTGAGACATTTGATGGATGCATGAGCTGATGGATACAAGCTTAAGGATCATGTCGCTAATTGCCAAGGTAGCATATGTTCCACCCTTGGGCTCACACTTGGGGAGATGATTGGGAGAGAGCTACATGATGCACTTTTGGCGAAACAGTATGAGGTGCCACAAGAGCCTGAGGGATAGTGGATGGTAGACTTCATCTACAGGAGGGTGCCCAGACTTCGTGCTGTGTCCAAGCATATCCTCAGTGTGAAAATTTCTAGACTGGAATCCCTACTACAACGAACTGATGTTACTGTTATCACTCCAAAAAACTCTCCTAGGTTGTAGCTCGGAGATGCCTGGTAACATATAAATTCAACTTATCGTTGCGATGGATGAATGGAAGGAATGATGCTTGTCCAAGCCAGATAACCACTTTTACTTTGTTTCACTCCAGACATGCGTGAACACCCCCAGACTACAAGGCTTTAGACCATCAACTACTCACAGTCTAGAGATAAGGTGAATATGGAGAATACTGACCACACAAGCAGACACACAAGACCATGTGATGGCCGGCTGCAACCAGTAAGAAGCCTGTAAATCTATTCTACTAATGCACAGACAAGATGACAGCTCTCTGACACTAGATAGAAAGAAACCTGGATAACCTATTCAATGATACCTTCAACAATCTAACACATAGATAGGATGACATTTTTCTAGTGCTAAACCTTAAAGATCAAGAATACAACATATCGGGCACAACGTAGAACAGAGAGAAAATGGAAAGTGAGTAGTTAACAACAAAAGAAGCTTGTATTAGCTAAAAATGAAGACAAGACGCTGCAAGTGGCAAAATATCCACAGTCTCCAGAAGTTGAACCTTACATCAAAACATCAACCATCAACCCTGATTACATCTTGCTTCTGAGTATTTAGAGATTTTTCATTACAAGGCACTTGGGCCGATTAGGTATGGAGAGGTCATAACTGACCACCAACCACATTAAACTGCCTGATGGAGTCTCTGAACATGCTTGCTTGCTTCGGTGGAAGAATCTGATCTTTTATGGTGCTGTACTATCCTCTTAGGTAGTTGGAGTGTTCTTATTAGTGTAGCTCCATAACTAGTAAATGCAGTTACAGGATCGTGCTTGTACTTTCTCTCCCTTGGCCATACTGCCTGTTAAACATGGTTGTTGAGGCTTTATTGCGACTGGTACAGGCATGTTGGTCACCTCCCTTCGTCGGGCAAACGGACTAGTGGGGGACATGGGGTGCATGAGCAAACAGATGGTCAGGATGACAAGGAAGAATGACTGTCGGATCGGGAGAACAGACGGTCGAGATGGCTTTGACGGAGTCTATTGGACGATGTGGGAGCAGGTTGGTTTTAGGTCGTTAGATCTTGAGCGCTAGATCTAATGGTGATCGGGCGGTGAAGCTGTGTGATAGTTATCGGGTGGGTAGATAGGTTAGGCGGTCTACGGTTTATATCGCACCACTTTCGGGCATAATGTGGTAAAAGGACGAGGGCGTGCGATCCCACTCAGCGATCAACACGTAGCGGCAGATGAGAGAGAAAAACCGCTCTCATCGTGCGCTAACGTTCGATTGAGTTACGGGCGCAGGGAGAGCGAATGCCATCGGATCATTTCAGAGGTGATCGGACGGTTGGGAAATGAGCGCGCAGGTTGCTTTATCGGGCGCGACAGGAGCCGTTAGATTTGGCGAGGAAGATCAACGGTAGGAGTGAAGTGCGATGAGCTAATGAGAGCGCGAAGACATATGGAATGGTTTTATGAGGGTTTAGACTTTGCGCTCGGGGCTCAAAGGCAAAGAGGCTATTTTGCTGAGTTTAGAAGGAAAATAGAGGAATGGAGGTGGCAGGGAGAAAACAGAGTAGAAATAAAAAGGGAAGATGACCATTATGAGCTTCCTTTTGAGCAGAACCAAGCAGATCAAGCTCATCTCTGACCTTGAAAAGTCCTTGCTATATAACAGAGCTAACACTGGCTCCTTCTAGGGGTGAGATCCTCCCTGTGAGGTCTCAAGAACTGTAGACCATTGCCTTTCGTACAAAAGTAGATCAGCGAAATTTCCTAGTGGTCCATTGGGCATGGAGTCTAATTGAGCCTACTAAAACTTGATAAAATCAACATATTTACAACATTAAGGCCAGAAGACCTTAAACAACATAAATTTTCAAAAACCGCCCATTAATTGGGCCATCAAAAACTGTTTCTTCTTCCACACTTTGCAGCATGAAAGTATTGTTCCCCTGAATCTGAGTGATAATAAAAGGTCCAGTCCACAGAGCATCGAACTTCCCATGGTTGCCTTTCTTCTCCTTCAGTGCATCCCACTTAAGAACCAAGTCTCCGACTTGAAAATTGTCTATCTTTGCCTTTCTATCAAAAGCTTCCTTGATTCTCTTCTGATGTGCTGCAGACTTTTCAACCAGCTGATCTCTGATTTGATGCACTTCAGCCAGGTCGCTGATTCTTTTTTCCATGTCATCTTCTTCATTCTGCTCTTCTTGCAAGAACTTTGCCGTAGGGAGGGTTAACTGAATTGGGAATACAACCTTAGTGCCATATATTAGCTTGAATGGAGAATTCCCTGTGGACCTCTTGGTAGTCGCTTTGTCAGCCCAGAATGCATACTTCAGCTTGGAATCCCAGTTCCTTTTGTTGTCTTCTAGCAACTTTTTGATTATCCTCATTAGGCTCTTGTTGGAGGATTCTGCTAAACCATTGCCTTGAGGGTAATATGAGGTGGAATGAACTAGCTTAATGCCCATTGAATCACACATGTCCACCAACTCTTTTGCCCTGAAGGCTGCTGCATTGTCTATTACTAATTTATGTGAGCAGCCAAACTTGGTGAAAATGTTTTCAGTTAAGAACTTCATGACCACATGGTGATTAGCTTTCCTAGTAGGGATGGCCTCAATCCATTTAGTGAAGTAGTCGGTGGCTACTAAGATCCATCTGTGCTGGCCACTGGAATGTGGATTAATTTCTCCAATGAAATCTAAACCCCATTGCTGGAAAGGGCCATTGGCATGTATTTGGCTTTAAGGGTAGGGACTTCAACTGTTGTTTTCCTTCAAATCTTTGGCACCTGTCACAAGATTTCACAAATGAAAATACATCAGAAAACAAAGTGGGCCAATAATACCCAACTCTGAGGATCTTGTGGGCTGTGGTTTTCCAGTAGTGATGTCCTCCACATATGTTGGGATGAAACTGATGCATGACCTCTATGGATTGTTCTCTGTCCAGACACCTCAAAAGAATTCTAGATGGATCCTTCCAATACAACAAATTTTCATGAATGCAATATTTGGCTGCCCTGAGCTTGATAGTTCTGGCTTGGCTTGAACTAAGGTCTGGAGGAACTTCTAACTTCAGCAAGAATTGGGCTACTGAAGAGTACCATTCACAAGAAGCCAGATCTTCTACCAATGACTGGTTTTGTCCTTCTGTTGGTTCCTCTGTTTGTCGATCTTCTAAAATTGTGTTTATCCAATTCATGCCCAGCATCCTGCAATTCTCTTTAGCCATTAGTTGGGCAAGGCCCTGACCTTTGACAAACTTGGTGGGCTTCAGATCTACGTTGAATTCAATAAGCTTTGCAATCCATTTAGCCCTTCTTCCATCAACATCTGGTTGCGTTAGGACATCTTTTACTGAAGCAGAGGGCACATATGCAATTACCTTGGAATGCAGAATGTATATCCTGAAAGCTTTCAAAGATTTGATAAGAGCATATGCCTGTTTTTCAATGATATCATACCTTAGTTCAGCATCCCTTAAGGTTTTTCTAAAAAATGCCACTGGATGCTCTGAACCCTCATCATCTTTTTGCAATAAGACTGCTACAAAGGTATCACCTAAGGCAAATGAAAATACATGGAACTCCTTGCTATAGTCTGGGCTGATCAAAGTAGGAGCTTCCATAATGGCCCTTTTGATGGCTTCAAATGGTCTTCTTGCTGCATTAGTCCATTTGATTTTTGATCCCTTTTTCAGTATGGAGGTGATGTGTTTTACAAGTTCTGCAAAATTAGGAATAAACCTCCTTAGAAAGTTTATCTTGCCCAAAAAGGATTGGATGTCCTTTTTTGATCTTGGTATAGACAAGGTCTGTATTGCTTTCACTCTTTCTGGGTCAATTTTGACACCTGCAGTAGAAACAATATGTCCTAACGGCTTGCCCTCCTCTAAAGCAAACTGGGATTTCTTAGGATTCAGTGATATCCCAAATCTTCTGCACTTCAGAAACACTTTCTTCAAGTGCTGTAAATGGTCATGATGACTGCCGGAGTATACTGTTATATCATCTTGTTAGAGAAGTACAAACTTATCCTTCTCTCCTGCAAACGCTATATCCATAGCTCTTTGAAAGGTTGCTCCAGCATTCATCAGCCTGAAAGGCATCTTTGAATACATAAAAGTGCCCCAAGGAGTGGTGAATGCAGTCTTTTCTTGGTCATCTGAATGCACAACAACTTGGTTATATCCTGAAAATCCATCCAGAAAAGACATGACTTTGGCTCCTGAGACTTTCTGCAACAAATCTTCCATTCTGGGTAGAGGATAGTTGTCTTTCTTAGAGCATTTGTTCAGGTTTCTGAAATCAATGCAGAGCCTGATTTCTCCACTTTTCTTCCTCACCACAACCAAGTTGGCTACCCACTTTGAATATCTTAGAGGGACTATGATTTTGGCAGCGAACAATTTCTTGATTTCCTTTTCAATCAGAGGGAGGAGCAAAGGATTTATGGGTCTCAGCTTTTGTTTAAAAGGAATGGTGTCTTTCTCTAATGGAATCTTATGCTGGATGGTCTTTTTATCATAAGTTTTAAGGTCACTATATTACCAGGAAAAAACATGAGCAAATTGTTTCATCAAGGTGCAATGCTCAGCAGTTTGGGCAGCAGATAGATGGGTGGACAAATTTATATATTTTGGATGATCTGGACTCCCTATATTATGCCTATGGACTGCAGATTGATCTTCTTTTTTGGCAGCCTTATAAGGCACATCATTTTGGTCGAATAGCTTCTCTAGAGGCACTAGCCCTTTAGGTATATGATTGCTAGGCAACTGAACAATGTTGTCATGGCCAATTTTGTTCTTCAGCTGGCGCTGGGGTTTTGCTTCCAGGGCTTCATTCTCTTGGTCGATTTGCATTTTAGAGAACGCATCAATGACTTGTAGAAACCTATTTACCTCATCATCATCCTCAAAGACTTTCCAATGATGGACATTATCAGGCAAAGATGGTTTATATTTGATATGGACTTCATAAACCAATTTAGGAGGCATGGGGGGGATGAACATTTTAGTAGACACAGCAAGGGAATCAACAAGCTGATACTTGGCTCTAGGTATGTATGAGATACACAAACTATCAAAAGAATCTTTGAGTCTCCATACCTCATCTCTGTATGCTTTCAGCCTTAGGTGCCTTGCTTGGAATGTTTTGTTCACTCGCTGAATGATGAGATCAGCATCTCCAAACACCTTTATGTTTCTGATTCGTTTGTCTTTGGCAGCATTTAAGCCCAATATCAAAGCCTCATATTCTACTATACTGTTGGTGACCTGAAAAGTCAGTTTGAAATACAGATGTATGCTTTCTTGTTTTGGAGACACCAACACCACTCCTGCTCCTGTAGTTTCTTTTGAATAGGTTCCATCAAAGAACATATCCCAAGCTTGTGTTCCCTCCTCTTCCATGACCTGGCCTACTGGTTTCCTGATCTGCATTGAGGCCTTCTGAGATTCTTCAATTTCAAGGATACATGCCTTAAAGTCAGTGTCCACAGCGTAAATAGGATGATTAGTGGGGTTCCTCTTATCACTGATGATGTAGGCCAATTAGGTGTTGGGTTGTGTTATATTCTTTCCACATAGTTAACAGGGGGTTTGAGGGGTACCCGTAACCCCACTTTATGGGGTCCGGGGCAGCGCCCCAGAAAATTTCAGTTTTGGACCCTATGTTAGGTTGGGCGGACCCACCTATGGTTTTGTGCATGATTTTCGCACATGTTTTTTGAACGCAATGGTTTTTGGTCCATGGTATTGGATCAATGGTTTTTTGGTCCATGGTATTGGACGTGATGGTTTTTCGGTCCATGGTATTGGATG
>APFE030628452.1:7666-49453 GCA_000404065.3 Pinus taeda | reverse complement strand
AAAAAAGCAATGTAACTCTGGTTCCGCACTTTCTCTCACTTTTTCCTGCGGGCCCGCACCTTTTGTTCAGGATATCTGTGTATTTATACGCTTTGTATATAAAGGGGAGGGTGCGTACCCCTGTGAAAGTAAAAAAGCGTAATTTTTATCTTAAAAAACTCATCTTGGGTTAATTCTAGAGTTTTCTAGAAGCATTTGTTACGTGGATTGTTCGCTCCAAGTGGTTCATGCATCCCAT
Organism: Pinus taeda; assembly: GCA_000404065.3. Taxonomy (NCBI): domain Eukaryota; kingdom Viridiplantae; phylum Streptophyta; class Pinopsida; order Pinales; family Pinaceae; genus Pinus; species Pinus taeda. The sequence goes on along the minus strand of APFE030628452.1, from coordinate 49,215 downwards.
AATAGGAGGAACTAATCCCTTGTTGGGAGGAGCTATCCCTTTAAAGGAGGATTCTATCCCTTTGAAGGAGGACCTGGTAAATGATCTCCATTGCACTATAAATTGAGGCATTGGGTCAGTGGCCAGAGAGGTTAGAAGTTGAACTTTTTGAGGGTAAATGCTAGTGAAATCAAGACTTCCTATTTGAGCTTAAGAGGAGAGATCACATACCTTTTTGGCTTCATTAGGGAGTGAGTGAAGCTTGTCAAAGTAGAGGAGACTTCTTGTTGGACCCTGGGAGGAGCTTGTACACCGTCAAGGCAAAGGTTGTAAGGTTCTTCTCCTTTTGAATTAATACAATCAAGCTCATTTTTCTCAACAAGTATCTCATGTTATTTGTTTCACGGACTCCTTGACTTTCATGTTAAATATGTTTTATAATACTAGTTATTCAGGTGCTATTTAATCGTTGCCTTGTTTGTGTTTGCAGGTTTGTGACAAAGGAACTTACTTGGATCAAAGGAGCGAAGGCATCCCCAAACTTGCGTTGGACATGAGGTAGGCCTTAAACACATTTGTTTGCCATTATTTATAAAGCACATTTAGAGAAAGATAATGTTTGGTTGGTTTGCTTGTCATTGGGTCTTCATTAGATTCTAGGAAGGTCTATCTTGTCTGCAAGATCGACTCATTCCGCGTGACAATCAGGTATGTTGTTATGACCTATAGATTACGTATTTGTGACATGTTTAATGAAATGCCTGTAATGAATAGTACGGGTCAGATCAAATTCTTGTACCAATGGTTGAATTATTATCCTTATTCCATTGTTTTTTATGATTTCTGAAGGTTTCATGAAGTTTTGGGCAATCACCTAATTGCTCACCCTGGAAAAGTGGCACAAAATCTAGGGTCACTGGCTTAGTACTAGATGAAGAACTTCACAATTACTGGCATTCCTTGCAGTGGGAGTGACTGGAAGGCCTCAGTCTTATCATGGTAGTGTATGAGGATCTATATCAGTGAAATGTCAAGTTTTCTTAGGCGTTATTTTTGGTTGTGTTATATTATTTCCATGACTAGCCCACGTAGTTAACTAGGGGGTTAGAAGGGGGGTGAAGGCCCCCCTTCATTGCACCAATTGCAGAGTAGGGGGAGTCACAGGGGTTTTGAGGGGTGCAGGTAACCCCACTCTATGGGATCTAGGGAAACGCCCTAGAAAATTTTAGTTTTGGACCTTATATTCGGTTGGGCGGACCTACCTATGGTTTTGTGCATGTTTTTTGCACATGGTTTTGGACACAATGCTTTCTGGTCCATGGGATTGGATGCTTCGGTATGTATAAATATGTATTGTAACATTGAAAGGAAAATAATGAAAAATCAAGCTGGTAGTCCCAGTTTTGGGATGCGGGCGAAAATCTCTTTGTATATGTGTTTTATGTGTTATGCTCTCGCATTGTTTATTCTCTGTGTTTTAGAATTCGTATGCAGGTAATTTCTGTATGGGGTTAAAACCTACATTTGGTATCAGAGATAGGTTTTGGCTTCAAGGGGATTCCTTTGCTTCAGAGGGGTTTCGCTTGGGCCTGTGACAGACCCTATTCAGTGGGAGATCTACAGTATCGATTCTGGTGGTGAAATAATATGGAAAGTAGTGGAAAGATATAGATCAAGAACTTTAATGGTCAAAGTTTTGAGTTGTGGAAACTCAAGATGGAGGATCTACTGGTGGATAAAGATTAGTGTATTGCGGTAGATTTGAGTACTAAACCAATGGGAGTGTCTGATAAAGAATGGAAGAATTTGGATCAAAAGGCAAAGAGCACAATATGATTGTGTGTCTCAGATTCAGTATTGTTGAATGTATCAGGCGAAGCTACAGCGAAGTCTTTGTGGGACAAGTTAGGGACTTTGTACCAATCTAAGTCTCTGGTGAATAAACTATTCTAATGGAAAAAGTTGTATAAGCTGAGGATGAAAGATGGAGACTCAGTGACAGAGCATTTGAATGCATTTAATACTATGGTAAGTCAGTTATTGTCTATTGATATCAAAATTTCAGATGAAGATAAGTGCATTAGTTTGCTATGTTCTCTGCTAGATTCATGGGATAGTCTAGTTATTGCAATAGGTAGCAATGCAACTACCTTGTAGTTTGATGAAATAGTCTCATCCTTGCTGACGAAGGAGATGAGATGGAAAAATATGGAGAGCCAGAATGGTGATGCCTTGTCTGTATGAGGACGGTCCCAGAATAGAAACAAAATAATTCATCGAGTGGGAGATCTAAATCTAGAGGGATATCTAAATCTCGAGGAAAACCTATAAAGGTGGTGTGCTAGAAATGCGGAAAGGAAGGCCACTACAAAAGGGACTGTAAATGTAAAGATCCTGACAAAGGAAAGAGATTTGATGATGCTCCTTCTGCAGAGGTGAAAACCACCTCAGGCGAAGGTGGGGATGTCTACTTGGCCTCTTCAAGTACTCATGTAGATCATGAGGCATGGTTGATTGACTCAGGTGCATCCTTTCACTTCACTCCCCATAGAGAGTGGTTCTACAAGTATCAGAAATACGATGGTGGGGATGTCTTCTTAGGGGATAATAGGAAGGCTACAATCGTTGGTCATAGAAAATTAAAGTTGAAGTTGCAAGGTGGAAGGGTTAGAACACTTCTGGGTGTTCTACATATTCCTGCATTGGCTAGAAATTTGATTTATGTAAGCATGTTAGATGATGCAGGTGTAAAAACAATGTTCAAGAAGGATACCTGCAAGATGGTTTGGGGAGCATTGGTATTGATGCAGAGATTTCAGATTGGAAATCTTTACAAGCTGCAAGGTATCACTCTTGTTGATGGGGGCAACGATTCCGTGGTTCCCCGAAGTGGAGCAAAAAATCTAGTGGTCTCTGGAGAGAAGACCATGCTGGCATCAAAGGTTTGGAGATGTTAGAGAGAAGGGCCTTCGAATACTTCATGGTAAAGGTATGGTAGTAGGTATGAGTAATAGCTCTCTGGATATTGATTTCTATGAAAATTGTGTATATGGGAAGTAGAATCGGTTGAGTTTCCCCTATGGTGGTAAGAGGGCAAAACAAGTATTAGTGCTTGTGCACAGTGATGTGTTTGGACCTGTGAAGGTTCCATCACTAGGTAAGTCTGTGTACTATGTATCATTTATAGATGACTTCTCAAGGAATACATGGATATATTTCCTTAAGAAGAAATATGAGTCTTTTACAGGTTTAAAGAATTTAGGCTTTGGTGGAAAGCAGATATAGAAGAAGATAAAGGTGTGAGGATAGATAATGGTGGAGATTTTTCAGAAAGGAATCTGAATAATTCTGTAAGAAGGTGTGGTATAGCATGATAGAAGGTACTCCATATACACCTCAGCAAAATGGATCACCAGAAAGAATTGAACAAGACGTTGATGGAAGGGCAGAAGCATTCTCAATGGTGCCAGGTTAGGATAGGAATTTCTGGGCAGAGGCAGTGGAGAGAGCTTGTTACCTGGTCAACAGGTCACCTTCATCAACGTTGGAGGATAAGACTCCACAAGAAGTATGGATTGGTAAGAAACCCTCTCTTTCATATCTAAGGGTATTTGGATGTGATGCATATGTACATGTTCCAAAGGAGAAACAAACCAAGTTGGATAGTAAATCTGAAAAGTTCACCTTTATTGGTTATAAGGATGGTTTAAAGGGTTATAAGCTTTGGAACCCAATAACAAGGAAGGTTGTGTACAACCTAGATGTGGTGTTCAGAGATGTGAAAGATGTTATTAAACATGAAGTCTGGCTAAAGGAACTTGAAAGGATAGAGTTTGAGCTAAAGAAGGAAGAATCAGATTCTACAGTAGAGGAGGAATCAGAAGATGAAGAGCCACAAACTCCTCATGTGAGAAGATCAGTTCAAGAAAGAAGGTAGCTAGAAAGGTATAGTCCATCTACTTTCTGTTCAAATATTGCTTTCTCTATTACTGATGATGATCCTAGAAATGTGAAGGAAGCAGTAGATTCAGAGGATGGAAAACTCTAGAAAGAGGCCATGGTTGATGAAATGGCATCTTTGCATGAAAATGAGGCTTGGGATCTGGTGGAGTTACTAACTAGAAGGAAACTCATTGGTAGAAAATGGGTGTTCAAGTAGAATATGAATGCAAACGGAAAGGTGGAGAAATATAAATCTCAATTGGTAGCAAAAGGTTATTCCCAAGTGTCCCAAGACACAAAAAGAGGAACAAGATATGTCCCATGTTCCATATGAAACTGCATTAAGTAGCCCAATGTATGCGATGGTTTATACTAGACTAGACATTGCACATGCAGTGGGAGATTTGAGCAAGCTTATGTCAAAACCAGGGAAGGAGCATTGGATAGTAGTGAAGCAGGGTTTTAGGTATTTGCATGGCACTAGTGATTATGGTTTGTGCTACCAAGGAAGACCAAGATTGGATAGAGTTTTGGATATATCTGGCTTTGTTGATGCGAACTAGGCTGGAGATCTGGATCGGAGAAGATCTACAAGTGGGTATGTGTTTAACCTATTTGGAGGTGCAGTCAGTTGGATAAGTAAGAAACAATTTGTAGTGGCACTATCAAATACAGAGGCAGAATAGATGGCATCCAATCATGCAAGCAAGGAAGCAGTATGGTTTCAGAGATTGTGTTCAAGTATGGGGTTAGTACAAGGAGCTATAAGGATAGACTGTGATAGCCAAAGCGCAATGTTCTTCACAAAGAGCACTACTTACCATTCAAACACAAAGCACATTGATGTTCAATATCACCTGGTGAGGGATATGATAGAAGACAAAAAGGTGTTTTTGGTAAAGGTGGATAGTTTGAAGAATACTATAGATGCATTAACAAAATCGGTGAGCTCTGAGAAGTTCTCTTGGTGTAGAGAAACAATGGGCATTGTAGGGCTGGATAAATGACTAAGCTCTCTTGTGGCCCACTGTGAAAAGAAAACATCAAGTGGGAGAATGTTGGGTTGTGTTATATTCTTTTCACAACTAGCCGATGTAGTTAACCAGGGGGTTAGAAGGGCGGCGAAGCCCCACCTTCATTGTGCCAATTGCGTAGCAGGGGGAGTCGCAGGGGGTTTGAGTGGTGTAGGTAACCCCACTATATGGGGTCTGGCATAGCACCGCAAATTTTTTTTGTTTTCGACCCTATATTAGGTTGGTTAGAGCTACCTATTGTTTTGTGCATGTTTTTTGTGTTGGAAATAATATTGGGGGGGTGAATCAGTATTAGCAATTTAACAATTTTTCATTTCCATAAATAAATACACTACTATTAATTAAACCTCTGTATATATGCATCTGTTTTTAGAGAAAACCACATATATCTTGCAGACTTCTAATTTAGTTAGCTAATCTTAATCTGTGTATCAGAACCATAAAGTAGTAATCAAGTGCAATAAACAGTACAGACAATCACACACATGAACACAAGATATAAGGTGGAAACCCAATGTGGGTGAAAACCACCTACTGCAATTCGTCTCTATTTTCTTTTAATAAGAAACTTCTAGTACTGGTGCAGTCTTATACCAGTACACAGGCTACTACCTGCAGAAGGCTACACCTTCTCTCGTTCTCCAGCATATCCTAGAAGGGAGTTACAACCCCTTTAGCTCTTGTACTAGCTGATGTACTAGTATGTAGATGCTGACCTATAGAAGGCTACAACCTTCTCTTTCTTCCAGGGACCACGTTTCATAAATTTTCAGACTAGATTCATCAATAACATCAATCAAACATCAAATGTATTTGCATCAAACAATATCCTTTGCACTGAACAAAACTAAATCAAACAATCACTACTGTGAATGTTGTAGCCAGAATATAGTAACAGTAACCAAAAACCAATCTTGAACCCAGAACACTGCAGCAATAAACAGAAGTAGCTAAAACATATTTTATGATATGTATGCTACTTTAATATGTAGAACCTGCATGCATACACTTTTGTATTAAGGAAACCTACGTATATGCTATTTTGAATTACTGAACTAGTGTGTATACGTGATTTTGCTATGCTGAACCTGCATATAGATCTATAAAAGATAATTTTCCCTTTCCAAAATTTAGACATCAGTCATTCCCAGATTATTAGATTTACAGATCAATTCATGCGCCAAATATAACAGATCAAAATCACACAAAAATACTTCTCTTCAAGCCTTAAGATCTTGAACCATCAATAGAACTTATCCTTCTTCTAGTGCTCAGGTTCCTCCTTGATTCAGATCCAACTATGCACCATAACCCAATGAATAGTATTTTAGATCTTGCTCTTCATAAGATATTCAATGCTTGATTACCTTTGCCTAATGATCTCCTTCCCCTTTTATAGTCTTAGGCCTTACTAAATACCATGGTCCGAAACCACTTAGAACCAATACCTGGGTCCAAATACTTGGATTTAGCACTTCGGATGAGATACCATGGTCCAAAACCATAGGTCCAAATACCAAGGACTAAATACCATGGACTAAAAATGTTTTTTCACACATGTACACACGTTTCCTTGCATGAAAGTGCATGCATACACATATGCATCTTTTGATCGACTATACCATGTGTATACACGACTTGGTTAAGTGGAACATGTGTATATCTCTTTTTCTTTCATTTTGAGAGCCCGAACTATGATCTGTCATCTGAGTGAGTTGCCATCAAGGACAGCACCTTTGTCATAGTGCCAAACTTGTGTCATAATGCCAACAATCTCCCCCTTTGGACTTGATGGAAACCCCAAGTCGCTCAAAGTCACTCTCCCCCTTTGTCATCAAGGGAAAAGGGTTATGCTCCCCTAAATACATGCTAAAATCTCTACTCTACTGTGTCGTCCATGCTCCCCTTGACTGTAGGAAAGGTCTGCAAAAAGATGTTCTACAAGAAGGAACATGACTCTATACATCATAAATGACCTTCCTATCACCAAAGGCTCATACATACATCCATCTCCCAACCAAGTGGGTATATACCAATATTGACTCATCCACCCAACCAAGTGGGGATACACCAAAATTTTACACATGATAAAACAAGAACATTACATCATCCATCCCATGCATAGTGCGGAAACCAAAATAGGCCATTACATGACCTTGATAATAAGAGAAATACATGACATAGAGACCAAATATCTAAGACAATATTATGATAGTATTAGAAACTATCGTCAGCATCATTTGTTAATCGTCATCCAGATCAGCAAACATGATCTCCCTCTACAAATATTCCACCAAGATCTTCTAAGATAATGCCAACAATGCATTATTAGAGGTATATGTTCCCCCTGAACCTGTGCCAAATGGTCTCTGTCAGACCCATATCAGACTCATTTCATCCTGAGTCTGGCCCACTGTTCTTCTTCAAATCAACATATACGCGACTATATCCATAGAAATAGGCATATGTACAGGGATGCTCCTCATGAAACTCGTGTACAACCACTTTTCTCTGAAACATATAAGTTTCAACAGCAAGATGATGCATCAAATACTCCCAGCTTCTGTCTGAGGTATTCAAATGTTTCCCTCGGCAGTGGTTTTGTGAATATATCAGCAACCTGTTCCTTGGAGGGAACATACTCCAATTTGACCTTTTGTTCAAGCACTTGTTCCTGGAGAAAATCATATTTGATAAGTATGTGCTTGGTCTTTGAATGCATGACTGGATTCTTTAAAATACTGATTACACTTGTATAATCACATAAAATGGAAGTAGGTGGAGTACAATTGATTTGAAAGTCTTGCAATATTTGCATCATCCAAAGGAGTTGTGTGCAACAAGATGCAACATCCACATATTCTGGTTCGGCTGTAGATAATGCAATTGAAATTTGTTTATTGTTGAACCAAGATACTAATCTGGAACCCATAAAGAATGCACCACCACTAGTGCTTTTTCTGTCATCCACGCTTCCTTCCCAATCTACATTTGTATATGCATGAAGTGTGAGATCTGTATTTCTAGGATACCATAATCTATAGCTTTGTGTTCCTTGAATATATATGAAAATCCTTTTAACCACCTGAAGATGTGCTTCTTTTGGATTATCCTGGAATCTTCCAACTACTCCCACTGCATGCATGATGTCTGGTCGGATACCTGTCAGATAGAGCAGACTACCAATCATGGATCTATAGGTTGGTTGATGTACCGCTGCTAATTCATCATTTGCGCTGAGGCTGCATCTTGTTACCATAGGGGTACATACTAGTTTCGAATCTTCCATGCCATATTTCTTCAAGATCTTCTTGAGGTACTTGGTTTGTGATAGAAAAATATCGTCTTTGTTTTGTTGGACTTGTAAACAAAGAAAATATGTGAGCTCACCAAGTAGGGACATTTCAAATTCTTTCTACATCACCAAAGCAAATTTTTGACTCATGGCTTCTTCATTGCTACCAAAGATGATATCGTCAACATACAGTACCAGTATTAGCAGTTTATCATTGTTAATTTTTATATATATATTGCTATCTGATGATCCTTTTGAAAAACCTTGTTGATGGATGTATTTGTCCAAACGATAATACCAAGCCCTTGGAGTCTGTTTAAGACCATAGAGAGCTTTTCTGAGTCTGCATACAAGTTTTGGATCATTTCCAAGGATAAATCCATCTGGTTTCTCAATATACACTTCTTCCTCTAAGTCTCCATTTAGAAAGGTAGATTTCACATCCATTTGATATACTTTGAGCTTTTCAAAGCTAGAAAGAGCAAGGAACATTCTTATGGCTTCAAGTTTGGCAACTGGTGCAAAAGTTTCTTCAAAGTCTATACCATCTTGTTGAGCATACCCTTTACAAACAAGTCTAGCCTTGTTTCTAATAATATCTCCATTTTCATTTAGCTTGTTTTTTAATATCCATTTGGTTCCTATGACATTCTTATCATTAGGTCTAGGAACCAATTCCCAAGTGTTATTTTTTTCAATTTGTTCAAGTTCTTCATTCATGGCCTTGACCCAAAATTCATCTTTGTATGCTTCATGAATATTTTGTAGTTCAATGGAGGAAAGCAATGCTAGATATCTTGAAGCTTCTGTAATAGTTGTTCTTGTCTATACACCTGCCTCTTTTTGTCCCAAAATTTGAGTCTCTAGATGGTTCTTCTGAACATAGCTAGATGGAATCTTTTCTTCTACTCTTATCTGTTCTTTTGGTGCATCATACGTTTCTTCTTCGTCATTAGTCTGATCTGATGTGGAAGGATAATCCTCATCTTCTTCCCACTCTTCAGTTTTTACCTTCTTTGAATTTTCGCCTGCTTCATCAACCACAACATCAATACTTCCAACAATTTTCCCTAGTCTTTTATTATAACACTTGTATCCTTTACCTTGGGAAGAGTAACCAAGGAGAATGCCTTCATCTGCTATAGGTTCAAACTTGCCAAGGTTTTCATAAGTCCTTTTGATGTAACATTTACTTTCGAAGACTTTGAAGTATTTTACAGTAGGAATCTTACCATACCAAAGTTCATGAGGAGTTTGAGTGTTGTTTACCTAAATGTTTGTTTTGTTGAGAATAGTAACGACATCAAATGCAGCTTCACCCTAGAAGGTTGCAGGAGTTCCAGACCCATCAAGCATAGCATGAGCCATTTGTTGAACTATTCTGTTCATCCTTTCCACCATTCCATTTTGCTGAGGAGTCGTTACAGTTGATAATTCCCTTCTTATTCCATGCTCTTCACAAAAGTCGAAAAATTCATCTGAAGTAAATTCCCCTCCTCGATTAGACCTAAGGCATTTGATTTTGTGATCTGATTCATTTTCAACCAAAGCTTTGAATGCTTTGAATTTTTCGAAAGCTTCATCTTTATGCTTTAGAAGTCCTATCCAACACATTCTTGACAAGTCGTCAATGAACAATATAAAGTATTCTTCTCCTCGAGGTGACTTTTTCCTTGATGGACCACATAAATCAGTGTGGACAAGTTCAAGTGGCTTACTAACTAATCCTTCCTTCTCAAGGAAATTAGTTTTGGTTTTCTTACCAAACTGACATGATTTGCATATTGTATTGTATGGAATTCTGATGTCAAGAAGAGCACGAACAACCTGATATTTGCATGCTTTCCTTATCTGAGGGAAGCTTAGATGCCCCAATCTTCTGTGCCATAGCCAGTGTTCATCATTCTTGCTTAGATAGCATTGTTGTTGTCCTCCCTTGAGTATGCATAAATTATTTGGAGTTCTTATGCCTTTGATCATTGTTTCTCCTGTATCACTCTCACGAACAATACATCCATTTGATCGAAATACTACCTCATTTCCTTGATCACACATTTGACTAACACTCAATAGATTATGCTTTAAGCCATCAACATACATGACGTTTCCATATTTGACCTTTTCTTTTAAAAGAACAAAGCCTTTACCTTTTATGAGTGCAGGGGTGTCATTTCCAAATGAGACCTTCTTTTCCTTTTCTAAGGCACTATATGGCTGAAGTTTTTCTTTATCACCTGTCATATGTTTCGAGCATCCACTGTCGATGTACCACTGATTTTCCTGTCCTTTCGCATATAAGGCTATAGCATCTTTTTGGTTTTGGTTCTTTCTTTCTCCATGTTTTGGGACCCAAAGAAGCTTGCTCCTTATAAGATGTTTGTCGAAACTTACTCTTGCATTCAGAATCTTCATGACCGAAGTTATTACAAATAGAGCATTCTATTTCATTTTTAAGAGCGGAAAAGTTATTGTAGGTCCTTTTCATGATCCCAGTCACACTCCTTTGGTTTCGTGCTTCTCTAGTCATGATGGTCTTGTAGGAAATACATTGAGCAGCTTTGTGTCCAAAGTTATGACAAGAGAAACATTGGCCATTAAATAAATTCCTACGATTATCAAATCTACCGACCAGGTGATTGTAGTTTCCATTGACATTCATTCTTGAGGAAAATTGAGAATGATTTACTTGCGGTTGGTTGTAGCTTCTATTCATCCTTCAAGTAGATTGACCCTGGTGATCCGCTTTAAGCCTTTGCTAATGATTGTCGACATGTTCACTTCTCCTTGCTGCATCAAGATAACTTTTGGAGGTGGATGGCTTCTATGCTTAAGATGCTTCTCCAGTATATCCAAGACCTATCTTGATTAGAGGAGAACACTATACTTTGACAATCTCATCTAAATTTTCAGATCCTTTTGAAAATCTAAGATTAAGAGCTTTTGTTTTCTCAATATCCTTTCTAAGTCCCACAATTTCACATTCTAACTTTTCACTGTGTTTTTCCCTTTCAACAAGTTGGAATGTCAAAGTATCTATGATCATACTCTTTTCTTCTAAACAAATTTTAAGTTTAGAAATTTCTTCATAGATATCATCTTCATCTATAGCATCCAACAAATCATCATCTTAAAAAGCCATCAAAATTCTATAATCATTACCATGTTCATCTTCATCACTATTTGAAAGTACATCATTGTCTTCATGTGTATAATAGTTCTTCCTACTTACGTTTTGTTTTCTATTCCATTTAACTGGTTCCTTACCTTTATCAAGCTTATCTTTATGAGGACATTTGGCCGCATAGTGACTGACTCTCCTGCAAGCAAAGCATTTGAAAGCTAGTTTACCTCTAAATCTTCCAGAGCCCTGTTGAAGGTTCTTGACAAAGTTTGATTCTTCCTCTCCTTCTCACGCATGTCTTGACTCATTGTATTCTCCTTTTGAAGTTTTGAATGCAGCTTCTCTAATGTCTGATGGACCCCATTTTCTCATTTCGAAAGCAATTAGGATTCCGTGTAGTTGTGACATGGCAATACTCTAAAGATTCTTCTTTTATTCTATGGTAGAAACTTTTGATTCAAACTTAGAAGACAAAGATATTAAAATTTTTTCAACTAAAGTAACTTCTTTTATCTCTTGACTAAATTTTTTCATGTGATTCACAATCTCATCTGTATGTAAGAAATAATTAGCCACCCTTTCATCATTGTGCATTCTGAGAGTTTCATATTGAATTTTGAGAGATTGTAGTTCTACACGTTTTACCTAATTGTCTCCTTCATAGCTTAGAATGATCTTGTCCCATATTTCTTTGGTGGTTTTGAGCTACATAACCTTGATGAATTATGATTGTGATAGACTCCCCAATAGAGCATTGACAGCCTTAGCATTTGCTTCATACTTCTTTTTCCCAGTTGTATCTATAGGAGTTGCTGATGGGAATGTGTATCCTCCTTCCATGATATCCCAAACTTATGCACCAAGTGATTGAAGATAGGTTGTGGTTCTTACCTTCCAATAGACGAAGTTGCTCCCATCAAATATTCGTGGCCTGATGGATGCCTCCCTTTCATAGTTGCTCATGATAATAGATCTTCCTTCAAGCAATCAAGCTTCTTTTAAAGGACCTGCTCTGATTCTAATTGTTGGAAATAATACTGAGAGAGGGGGGCGTGAATCAGAATTAGCAATTTAACAATTTTTCATTTCCATAAACAAATATGCTACTTCTCTTAATTAAACCTACGTATATACGCAACTATGTTTAGAGAAAACCGCGTATATCTTACAGACTTCTAATTTAGTTACCTGATCTTAATTTGTGTATTAGAACCATAAAACATTAATCAAGTGTAGTAAACAGTACATGAAATCACACACATGAACACAAGATATAAGGTGGAAACCCAATGTGGGTGAAAACCACCAGTTGCAATTCTTCTCTATCTTCTTTTAATAAGAAACTTCTTTTTACAATACTTTTGTATTGGTGCAGTAGACATGCTTCTACCTGTAGAAGGCTACAACCTTCTCTCGTTCTCCAACTTCTCCTAGAAGGGAGCTACAACCCCTTTAGCTCTTGTACTAGCTGTTGTACTAGTACGTAGGTGCTAACCTACAGAAGGCTACAACCTTATTTTTTCTTCCAGGGACCACGTTTCATAAATTTTTAGACTAGATCCATCAATAACATCAATAAAACATCAAATGTATCTAGATCAAACAATCTCCTTTGCACCGAACAAAACTGTATCAAAAAATCACTTCTCTGAATGTTGTAACTAAAATACAGTAACAGTAACCAAAAACCAATCCTGAACCCAAAACACTACAACAATAAACAATAGTAGCTAAAACATATTTTATGAGACATACACTACTTCAATATGTAGAACCTACATGCATACACTATTGTATTAAGGAAAACCTGCGTATACACTATTTTGAATTACCGAACCAGCGTGTATACGTGCCTTTGCTATGATGAACCTACGTACAAATCTATAAAAGATAATTTACCCTTTTCAAAATTCAGACATCAGTCATACCCAGATTATCAGATTTATAGATCAAGTCATGCACCAAATATAACAGATCAAAATCACAGAAAGATACTTCCCTTCAAGCCTTAAGATCGTGATCCATCAATAGAACTTATCCTTCTTCTAGCACTCAAGTTCCTCCTTGATTCAGATCCAGCTATGCACCATAATCCAATGACTAGTATTCTAGATCTTTCTCTTCATAAGATATTAAATGCTTGAGTACCTTTACCTAATGATCTCCTTCCCCTTTTATAGTATTAGGCCTTACTCAATACCATGGTCCAAAACCACTTAGAACCAATACCTGGGTCCAAATACCTGGGTTCAACACTTTGGATGAGATACCATAGTCCAAAACCATAGGTCCAAATACCAAGGACTAAATACCATGGACTAAAAATAATTTTTCCCACGTGTACGTGCTTTTCCTTGCATGAAAGTGCGTGCATATGCATATGTGTCTTTTGATTGGCTATACTGCATGTATATGCGACATGGTTAAGTGGAACTTGCATATATCTATTTTTCCTTCATTCTGAGAGCCTAAAATATGATCTATCATCTAAGTGAGTTTCCATCAAGGACAACACCTATGTCATAGTGCCAAACTTGTGTCATAATGCCAACATTTCGCACATGGTTTTGGACGCGATGGTTTTCAGCCCATGATTTTGGATGCAATGGTTTTCGGTCCATGGTATTGGATGCTTCAGCATGTATAAGTATGTATTGTAATATTGAATGGAAAATAATGGAAAAGCAAGTTGGTAGTCTCGGTTTTGGGATCCAGGGGAAAATATCTATGTATATATGTGTTTTATGTGTTATGCTCTCGCATTGTTTATTTTCTGTGTTTTAGAATTCGTATGCAGGTAATTTTTGTACGAGGTTAAAACCTATAGGTTAGTAACTTGGAAAGGTTAGTTGGCTCCTGAAGGTTCTATAGCATGTGTGGAAGGTCAAAATGTTTTTTTTGTCAATATCACTTCTTTAATGATATATGTGGAGTTGAATCACATCATAGTAGCCTGCAGATACAAATTGTAAGACCTCCTTGGTATATATAGGAGTCTAAGGGGTGACACTATAATCAGAGCCTACATAACAATAATAATGTAAGGGCACACCAATAACAATAATGGGCTTCTATTGGGCACAGAAATAACAATATATGGACTACATGGGCACAATAATAACAATAGGTGGCTACACTAAAAATAAAAATAAGGGGGATACACTACTATTATAGGGACCTAAAATATTAGGTTTTTGCCACTCTTGGAGAGTGAGAGGAATCCTCTAAAGACAGAGTACAAAAAGATCCACTTCCACCCATCAAAAAAGCATAAAAAGGAGACATTGTTCTTTCTGACAAAGTTTTTGAGTTCAACGATGGTTTAGGAATTCAAGGAGGAGTCTCCTCAAATTATGAAAAGGATGAGGAACCAAGAGGCAAAGACATTACCGACTAGGAACTATATTATATGGCCTAAGGGCCATTTTCTCTTTTGGGTAATCTTCATAAGATGCCGAGACATTCATAAATGTTTTTATCAAAATTTTATCCAGACAAGAAGACAGACGTAGAATATCAAATCAATCATTTTTTACTTGCATCTGCGGATGTCGGAGGTAATGTATGATGATGTTGCTTACAAGATTTTTCCTTGTAAATTAGAAGGTAGAGTAGAACCATGGTAACATAGTCTGTCTGTCAATTCAGTCCATAGTTGGAGGGAGTTTAAGAATTTATTTCTGGAAAAAAAATTTGATGACAAAACTTGTTTCATGTTATTGAAAGAGATAGGAAATATTAAGATGGGGGGAAATGAGAAAGTGAAAGATTCCAATCAAAAGTTTAATTGCATATTGAAAAAAATTTCCCAGGGAAAACAACCTCATGATTCGATTACTATTGATTATTATACATCCACTTTCCTACTAACATTTCCTCATTTGGTAAAAGAGATGAAAAGGAAACATTAGCACTTAACTTTGTGGAAGCCATTGCCGTTGTGAAATTCGTGCATGCATTTTGAGTTTTTACTGATGACAATGAATAAAAATACTCCAAGGAGGCTGGTAGAAATTCTCATCCTTCTTTAAGTAAGACTAAGGATTAGGATGCGATAATTATTGAATTCTTGACCAAGACAACAAAAGAACTTACGAATAAAATTTCAAAATTAAAGAGAAGGTCAGGCAAGACTTTTACTGGCATAAAGCCTCCTAAGTCTTTGCCTTTTTGAAGGAATAAAAATAACAAGAATAATCAACCCGCCAAGTATCCCAAGAGTTCAGATGTTGTGTTTAATATATAAAGTATGTGTATGGACAAATATTTATATTTCCATCATGAATATCACTTCGGAAAGGAATTCCCACAGTTGTATCAAAATATGAATGCTCTGGTCAAACACATTGTGGATTCCTTACTAGCAGATGAACAAATAGAATAAATAAATGGAACATAAGAATTTGTAGTGGCTAAAGAAAGTTTAGGAATTTGACATACAATGAATACATCCAATTATATCCTCAACACTTTCAAGAGGAATGATGAATAACCACCACAAAGTGAAGCCCCTCCTCAGAAACAAAATGGTCGATATAGTTTGAGGAGCAAAGAGCCCATTTTTGAGTAGGAGGTGATGAGACAAAAAATGAAGGAACAATTGTTAAGAAGGATCTCACCACCAATCAATCCTGCTGATAATGCACATAGTAAGTCTAGAGATACAACTACTTCAAAGAACACTTCCTTCGAAAATGAAAGTAAGTCGATTACTCCAGAACTGTTGAATAAAGCTACTCCTCTAGGCACTTCAACAAAACTTGATAGAAGTGAAACATTGATTATAACATTGTTGAAGATTTAAATAGATCTTGACCCAATATTTCCATCAATGAGCTTGAAAATATAGCAAGCCAAAATCAGCTGCTCCTCCAAGATTTCTCATAACATTTGGTAGGTGACCAAGATTTTTTTTCTGATAAGGTGTTTGGTAAGTATTCTAGTTATCTTCCATCTATAGTTAATGTTGTAAAATTATAAGCTAAAACTCTCTTCTCTCCACTTTTATTCACATTTAAAATTTTCAATTACAGTTTGCATAATTGTTTAGTCGAATCTTATGCATATGTGAATGTAATTCCATTATTTGTTTCCAATAAAATAAATGCTACATGCGACAAAATCAATGGACAAATCATTTAGTTGGACAGGTATCTAGTCCAAGCTATTGGTGAACTTAATAATTTTCTTACTTGATTATCATTTGATTAACGAGGTCACCAATGTATAAATATTGTAATTATGGACATCCTAGAATCCTATGGTGTACTCCTGACCAGAGGCTAGTCTAGTAAACTATAAGGTTATTTTTCTATAGACTAATCACATTTATGACTTTCATTTAAGGGAAATAATAACTAGATTCAAGTAGAAAGTGGACCACACAAGAAATACATTGTAACACCACTTGAGGACCATAATGAGATTGTTTTGTTTACTAATATAATTTTTGGAAATTGTTTCTTTAAAACTAACCACAAGTGTTATCCAGTGCAGCCATCACCCGCCCCACCAGATACATAATTGTAGCTCCTTCCTTGTCCTCTAGCTTGTGCAAATGAATCTTGTAATATAGATGTACATACTAATAGTAATAATAGTATAGGAATCAAGTTAGTAACTAGTAATATTTGGACTTTATATTTTTATGGTTCAAAGATGCATGATGGCTTTGGAGCTAGTTACATACTTATAGAAGCACATAACAAGAAGCATATCCTTTCATGTCATGTATAGTTCGAGTGTACCAATAACACTGTCGAATATGAAGAATTCATACTTGGAATAACGAAAGCCATCGATCTGAAGGTAGATATTCTAAAGGTAATTCATGACTCATAGGTAGTCACTCATAAGGTACAGGATACTATCCCTTGTGCTTCACCAAATCTTAAAAACCACTAGTAGGAGGTATGGCATTTAATTAATTACTTAAAATATTTTAATATCATTTTCATTCATAGGCTTAGAAATGTTGTTGTAAATGCATTAGCAAATGCACTTGCTAGGATGTCACCATTGAAAAATGGTTTTTCTATTGAAATTATATATAAACCATATATGCCTAAAAATGTCATTAATTTCAGTGTTTTCAATGACGACCAATAGACACTGCATTTTATGGCTAATGCAAACATATTAAATGATGCTGACATAGATGATGATGTGCATCAAAGGGGTTTCCAAGAGGCATCTAATGCAATTAATGGAAATAATGTGCCTAAAGGTGTGGTTTCACTAGAGAAATTATATGACATGTGAAACTGATTTAGACGACTGATCAATACAAAGACTCAGAGTTCAAAGTTATAATATAAATAAGTCAGTCTAGGAACTCAAGAACATATGAAGTATGTCAACCTTGATACATGTTGTTTTCGACAAGAATGATATGCATTTATCCACTTATTCAAATAATACCAGGATGTGTTTGCATGGACATACAATGATATAAAGACATATGAAACTTGTATTATCCAGCATGTAATTCCCATAAAGGAGGGGGTAAAATCAATCCAACAGACATTAAGAAAAAATCATCCAATGTTGGAGCCCCTCATCCAAAAGAAATTGAGAAATTTGTTGGATGCCCAGATCATTTTTAAAGTCACACATTCCACTTGGGTTTCCAATTTTGTCCTGGTCAGAAGTAAGTCTAATGAAATAAGGTTATGTCTAGATTTCCATAATATCAATTATGGATATGATAAATATAATTATCCAGTGAAATCCACAGAATGAATCCCTGAGAGAGTATCTAGGTTTGATATGTTCTCGCTACTAGATGGTTTCTTTGATTATAAATAAGTGTTAGTAGTGGAACTAGATTGATTGAATACTACCTTCAAGAGAAAATCGGGAACATTTTCTTTCAAGAGACTCCCATTTAGGCTTATGAATATTGATGCTACATTTCAGAGACTGATGGAAATCATTTTCCAAGGCCTTATTGGTCAAAGTGCAGTTTTTTATTTGGATGATATTATTGTGTTTTCCAAGAGAATATTAGATGATGTACATCATCTGAAAGAGATATTTGATCAGTGTCAAAAGTATTGGATTTCTCTAAATCCCAAGAAAAGTGTATTTTATGCATTGGAAGGGACTATATTAGGTAACATCATTGCAATGAGTGTAATTAAAGTTGATACCAAGTGGATCAAAGCTATTACATAGATCCTGATCTTAGTGAATAAGAATGCTATGAAAAAATTCTTTGGAAAGATCAATTTGCTACAAAAATTCATCTCTCATTATGTTACAATAGTTAAACCTATACATGAGATGATTAAGGTAAACATGACATACAAATGGGACAAAGAAGAAAAGGATGATTTCTCTCAAATAAATTAGTCTATTGTTGATGCACCCACATTATTAGTCTAGACTATGGCAAAGATTCCATACTTTACACATTTGCTTCATATTCATTCATTGTCATTGTATTGATTCAAAAGGATACTAAATGTAATGAGTGTCCTATTTCTTTTATGAGTTTTAGCCTATAGTGGTTAGAATAAAAGTATATTGCCATAAAAAAATAAGCATATGTTGTATACAAGTTAATTAAATATTTTAGGTCTTATCTTGTAAAAGCTCACATGATCATATTTATGCCTCACCTAGCAGTAATAACACTCTTTTTGTAGTCGCAATTAGGTGAGAACATGGAAAATTGAGACCTGCTTACAATCATATGATTTGGGATTTAAACCATTTCATACCATAAAGGGTCATGGCCTTTGTAAGCTAGTAGTCAAAGCAAGAGATGCTCCTGAGAAAAATATTTTAGGTTCAGAGTAGGAGATATAAATGTATAATGTTGAAAATATTCCTCAATCCATGTCTATAGTACGATGGTATTTCGATATATGACAATTTCTAGAGCATGGAACCTTTCCCACATACTTATCAAATAAACAAAAGAGGGAAATTCATTTAAAAGATCTATCTTACCAACTAGTTCATGCAGTGCTTTTCAGAAAGCACCACAACGATCTCCTACTAAGACGCCTTCAGGCACATGATACATAAAATTTTCTGAGATAATTACACAATGGAGCGATAGGTGGTCACTTTTTTGGCAACACGATAGTACCTAAAGTCATGTGCTTTGGTTATTATTGGCCTATTCTTTTCAAAGATGATCATGCTTATGTATGCAAGTGTAAAAATTTTCAAAGGTGTACTAGTTGTGATTACAGGTCACTCACCCCATTGCTACTAGTAGGAGTTGATAAGCCTTTCCAATAGTTGGGCCTAGATGTTATCGGATAAATATCTCCTCACTCATCAAAGAAACATTGATACATTATGATAATGATGAACTATTTTACTCGGTGGTCAAAAGCAGTTCCCTTGAGGTAAGTAAATAACGAAGAATCCATCCTCTTTTCTGACATAATATCATAAACAGGTTTGGTGTTGCAATGTCACTTGTCTTTGATAATGCGACTTACTGTTGTAGCAGCTAAAACCACCCTCAATAATTTTTCCTTAACATGTCTTGGAGCCTCCCTACCAACCTTGCACATAATCTTGTATTTCTTTTTCAAGTACACAAGCTTCAATGTTTTTCTTGCACAAAGGAAACCTCTTGATCACAACTCGATGCATTCCCCTCACAAGCTGATCATCCAGACTTGGTCTAGCTGTAGGCTGAGTAGTTCCCCCAAGAAATTGCACATTTCTGGAGGGAAACCAGCCTTCCCTATAGAAATTACGTAATCATGACTAGAAGCCTACTAGGCTCCAGAATTGCACAATTCTTCCAGTCAAACACTCTCAATAGGGATTGTGCAATTTTCCCCAGTAGGGCTGCTCAACCCAGAATTTGCACAAATCTGGGTAGCAATTAGCTGCTCTTCCTAGAAATTATGTAGATCTCCTGGGTAGTCAGCCCATCTCCCAACGAGAAATGTGCATTTCCTTCAAGAAGTTGAACAACCTCTTGCATGTGCAGCTAAGTTGACCAGTTCCCTCCAGGACTGACCAAGACATATTTTCATGCATGGGTTTCTTCTCCCAAGACAACAAGCAAAGGAATCCCTTGTTTCAAGGATCTGTGCTTAGAAAGTGGAGGTTACATGCAAGGATCATTTTAGAAACATCCCAACAAGTGTTGTTTTCTCCAGATTTGTGACATGCACGTCACAACTTCGATGTTATCAAAACACATCAATTGGATGTTGCAGAGCTCATTCCTCACATCAACCTTGGAACTCTAACATCCCACATCACATCTAGGAGCTATCGGGACATTCAGCTCATATATTTTTGGGTAAGCATGCTTGGCATGCCTTGTATTTCATTTATGTCGCTTTTTGTGTTTCACTTGTATGAGTATTGTTTTCTTGATTTATTTGAGCTTTTTCTATCATTTACATGTATATTATCTTGTCCTAGCACTATTTGAGTTTTTGTCAACATCTCACTGCTGTCACATGCATGAAACTATTTTTTGCGAACGGTCATCGATTTGGAGACTCGCCTCACCCACATGCATGTTGTTCCATTTTCTAAATCTGTGATTCACTATTTCATGCATAATCATTCACTTATGCTTACACTCAGTATCAACATGCATTCACATTCACATTTGCATTCAGTTGCCCGTCGGCAAGTCTGGCCAACCTTGGCCTTGACTCTACCTCACTCAACAACATTGCGCAATCCTGAGATGGAAAGCTCTGCCTTCATCTCTATAACTGTTCATTTTTACCCAATAGCTATTCCCTAGGCCTTCTTTGCGCAATCTTGAGGGATAGTGACTATTGGCCAAGAGAATTGTGTAATGCAGTCACTGAGCTTATAGCCATTGCCAGCTAATATTGCGCATTATGCAATTCTAGCAATTAGTAACCAGATTGGACTGTGCATTGTGCAGTTCTAGAAGTCAATCAGCCTCCCAACAACCCAAGTTGTGCCTCATGTAGCCTTGGTAGTTAGTCTCCCGACCTCTCGGCCGAAATTGCACAACCTTCATGATCAGTCACACATGTATGTTACAAGTTAGTTCTCAAGTTCAATTTGGTTTTCGACTGAAAGATTGCTTTCCATGAGTGTTTCCATGTCTCTAGGTAAGGAAGGTGTTCATATGCCTCTTAGCAGTGCAGGTACAATGGTTTCCAAGAGGGCAGAGTTGAAGACACCATTCACAACATGCCTAGAGTTGTAGTCGATCAAATGTCTATGAGCTTGCCTACTCACGAAGATATCAACTTGTTCGTAGATAAGAACATCAATATATCACAACAAGAAGCATCATGAACAACAATTGAAGGTAGCATACTGAATGCATCGAATATAGTGAATGAAGCAAATAAAACGAAGACAACGAATGCAACAAATGCAATGAATGCAAGAGGAAGTTTGTTGACAACACAGATGCAAAAAAAATTTGCAAGATCAAGTAGATCCACTGATAATGAAAGCAACTTTGGAGACTCAAGCTACGAGGTAATGACTTAGACATGAATATTGCGTGAAGAGAGAGAATGGAACAAATAAGGAGTTACATGTGTTGAAGGAAAAACTCAGGGAGAACATGAAGCTACACAGAAAGACGAATGAGTTGTAGTAGGAACATGAATAGCAATGGGCGCAACTTGCACTCTTGGATGAAAATGTGCTTGTACAAGTTAAAGATCCATCCCAACAGCTGACACAGAGTAGACATGGTGAGCAGTGTTGTTTATTGCATGTAAGAGATTTAGCAACATGCATGTCATTATGTGAACACATGCAATCCAACCCATTCAACACACTGACCAAGGTGAAGACAAGAAGCAAGTCCAACTGGAGCTGAACATGTACTTCGGTAAGTTGATGTGCATAACCACTACACACAATTGAAGATCAGCAGGCACACTATGCATCAGTGTGTTGACGGTTCATCTACATCTACGAAGACCATCTGCATGTTAGCAGATAAGTTGGATGAAGGAGTTGAACGAATGGACTAGTTGCAATAGAGGTAAGAGTTTGCTTCAACAAGATGTCACTGTGAGGTGGATGCACACCATCAGAGATGACAAAGCTTGGCATCAACTCACCACCTTCACCATCACAAGCATATCAAAGAGTTGGTCTCATCATGGTGGACCGAGTGTCAGTGGTGTCATGCATGGATTTCTCAAACCATGTTGTCTCACATGAGTACATGAGCATTGTAATGTTAAGTCATGTCAAATGTACGTCAAGTGTCAATAGTTGGATGTAATAGTCATAGAGTAGGTGAAGAGTCAGGAGGGTAGTTGAACTGTCACAAAGGGGAATGTCAAGGGTCACCCAACCCTTTGCTATAAATAGTCCCTCATAGCTCGTTGTAAGGTATTTTTGTCATCCAATCTTTTGAAAAGACTATCTTGGAGAAAGTTTGCATAGTATTATAATGCGCCTTGGCTTCTTCATTGCATGGAGCTAGTTTGTCTCTTTGGAGGAGCAAGCGGATGTGGCTATAATGTTCCACTATTGGGGCTATTACGTTTACATGGATGTATTGTATCATTGGGACTTACACTTCTTTAAATAATAAGAGCCAACACATTTTCATGCATATGTTGTTATTGTAGCTATACTACTCTGGTTTCTTAGCAATATATGTTTTTTTAACTTATGTAGTTGTGTATGAACTGCTTCGTATATGATTATATGAATCTTGTTGTAGATGTGTTATTGGTTTAACCATCACTTTGGATTGCCAACTGATCTACTTTCCAGGTTGTGATGCATTTTCACTCGTGTGTTCCCTTCTCAGCTGAGTACTACTACAGCTTGCCAAGGGGTGCACTCATCTCACCCCCCATGTTTTAGAACCTCTCATTAACCTTCCTTGACTCACTGCAATGGTCACACCCTTGCTATTGACAGAGTTATCTTACTTGCCTCTGTGCAACATCACAGTAAAGGCATTACCTTACGACCCACTACTGGGACTCCTACACCAAATGGTCTGAGGTCTATTTGGGACTTCTTACTGGGGAGATCCCCTTGGCTTGTTGGCAGGTCCAACACCATCAAGATTTCTGGTGCTAGAAAGAGGGCCAGATGACAAGTTGTGTCCTCTCATCTAGTTTTGAACCTTTGCATACCTTTCATGGATTCTTTCACTCTTCTCCCTCTGTGATGTCTTTTGAATCGTGATGAGGCCTCCATCACGGGGTATTTTATTGATTTCTTGTCCATTTTCATGTATGATGGTGAAGGTGAAGTGGCCTCACCTAAGTACCTACATGCCTTTCTTTCCATGGTTCATGAGGAACATGGGTGCTCTAACAAATGGGCTAGCTTGCTGCTTTCACACACACTTTGCGAATGTCCATATAGATGGTTGATCAACCTACTAGCTGATAGCATGCACTTAATTGAGCACTTCTATGATCCTATTGAAGACACTTTCTATAATTTTGATCTAGACACTCTTGACCAAAAACTGGTACATCAATGGAAGGCTCTGCATGAATCGATTATTGATTTTTGGCAGCACTTCCATGACTTGCACTTTCAAGCTCCAAGGAGTGAGATGAAATTTGATTATCTTTGGGTCTGGTTCGATTATTGCCTTAAGAAATCTACCCATCCCAAGAAGAAGCTTGAGATCAAGCCTCACTCAACATTATTCATTGATGGAGCTGCACAAGCCCATGTGGATGCGGTCACTGTCTCGACTGAGTTTTTGTCTTCCTCTCATTCAACAACTCCACAACTGCCTAGTGATGTTGAAGATCATGCTCACACACCTATTCATCTTTCACATTCTCCCAACATCACTTCACTCCATTTTCTCCTAGATTTGGTTGTGAGTCCTGCGAGTTCTAATATGCATTTTGTTCAATGACCTCCATCTTCATACTCGCGTGTTCCTCCAGATGGTGTTGTCTTTTGTTCATCCATTTTGGACACTTCACTTGTTGTGAATGAGGAACAATCCATCGACAGAGTTGGTGTTGCACAACTAATATTTGTCGTAATTCATGAATAGTATGAGTGGGAGCTTGAAAATCAACACTCTGTGAAGGATGACTCCCTTCCTTTTGATCCCCCTCTGTTCTTCCCTAACATATTTGGTGAACCTGCCATCCATGATTTTTCACGTGTGTCTTCATTCAAGGATGCACCCATTATTGATCACTCGTAGGACTCGCCGGATGTTGGTCCATCATTTGACAATGGAGAGATCAGATATTCATTGAAAATCCACTTGATCTCTCATTTGCCTTTTCCAGAGACAGAGAGGATGAGTTCATTCGCTTTTCATCTAACCCTCTGTTTGATTCATCTGATCATGAGGATGTCGATGAAATCATTGATTTTTCTGATCATGGTGGTTGTGATCCATTTGTTTCTGTATTTGATCACGATCATGACTCTATCATAGTTGATCTTTCGAAGCCACCGGTTTATGTTGATCTATTTGATGATGAAGTTGAAACACCCAAGACTGTCGAGGCACATCATCCCACAATGATGATTATGCCAGTTCCTCGCTCTCTTGGGGTTAGTCTCACCTCTGATCATGAAACTATTCAATCACCCAAGGCTCTTCATTAGTCATCTGTATGTAGTGAAGATCTGTCTCACACACAGATCACACTTCACTAGAATTGCACGATCCCATCGCTCATTCATTAGAGGAATCTTACATTGCACGAACTCATTCATGACACAAGTTATCTTTGTTTATTTTATTTGTTTGCATGTCGCAGTCGAGAGTTTTCTTATGCTTAAAAGTTACATTTAGTGACCCACAACACTATGGTAAGTCCACAGACTGCTCATCATGCACTGGTACTCACTTATGTCCTATGGGCAATGTCAAACACAAAGTATGGTTGTCTTCATTGTTATATCTTTCTTTCTTACTGGTTCACACAAATGGGTTGCTTGCAAACCAAGCCTTCACCAACATGGGTCAACCAATGCACTGGTGGCTTCATTGGAAATATCACTTCACATGATCAGGCCCATGGATTGTTACGGTAGAAGTAGGAGTAGTGTTTGCTTTCAGTTAGTTTGCTTGCATGCTTGTTTTCTTATTCTCTTTAGTTGCTTGTTTGTCTCCTTGCTTGTTTGGTTACGTTCTTTTCTTTCATTTTTTCTTCTACTCTTTCTTTGCTTTGTTGTTTGTTAGTTCACTTGTTTTGTATAGTTCACTTGTTTCATTCATAGGTTAGTTTTGCATGAAACTATTTATGACTCTTGAAACGAACTGGGTGAAGTGCAAGAGGGCTTGTACAACTATTGCTACTTGGTTATCTGTCATCTTTCCTCTGTATGAAGAGCTTGTTACTTTTATTCTGTGATACGTCAAAGGAAAATACGTACTATTCGAAGTGAACCTTGGTGAAAATACAATGCTTGTGCACTAATTAGTGTCACCTTCTCTAGTCAGTTGTTTTTGGGTTAACCCTTGTCAGCTCAATCAAGTAGAGTAAGGTGAGGGGGAAAAACTTAACAGGCATGTTAGATATATAATAAATTACTTCTATGCTAGAAAACCTCTTCGTCTCTCAATAAGTTAGGATCCCTCTTTCACCTTTGAAATGAATAACTGCTTTGCATAGTGAAAAATGAAAAACGAAAAAATGAAAAGTAAAAAAATTCAAAATGAAAATTGAATAACGCGAAAGAAGAGAAAGGCTTCTTGCATAGGGAGGTGACGCAAGTAACTCCGTCAGGGTACTGACCAGGCTCGCTAGCAGCAGAGCCATGCTTGAGTTCCTATGTCACTCCACTCGGGTACTGTCCAGGCCTACTGCCAGTGGAGAAACAACTTAGATGAAACTAAGACTCTAATGGCTATACTACTTGTGCACCTATATACCCCTCAACGCCGATCGAAACAACTTTGTTTCCTTGGCTTGGAATGTTTGTCAATCTTCCAAGTTCTTGGTAGATGCTACATCTTACAATTAAGCTAGTTTGAATCCAGATGAGTTGAGAATTGATCAATACTTTCGTAGGTGCTAGAATTTCTTTTCACGAACAAGGTCCATTTAGAGAGCTAGAGTTCTACTTGTGTGTCACCAATTTTTGTAGCAGCTACAACCACCTGCCAAAATTTATCCTTAGTGCATTTTGGAGCCTCCCTACCAACCTTACACATAATCTTGTCTTGCTTCGTCGAGTACACAAGATTCAATGTTTTTCTTGCACAAAGGCAGCTTGTCGATCACAATTTGATGCATTCCCCTCACAGGCTTATCACTTAGACTTGGTCTAGCTATAGGCTAAGCAACTCCCCCATGAAATTGCACAATTCTGGAGGGAAACCAGCCTTCCCTCCATAAATTGTACAATCATGACTGGAAGCCCGCTGGGCTCCAAAATTACGAAATTCTACCAGTCAAATACTCCCAATAGGAATTGCAATTTTCCCTAGCAGAGCTATTCAACCAAGAATTTGTGCAAATCTAGGCAGTAGTTTGATGCTCTACCTAGAAATTGCACAAATCTCCTGGGAATTTAGCGAAGCTCCCAGCCAAAAATTCACATTTCCTTCAAGTAGTCGAACAACCTCTTGCATGTGCATCTAAGTTGACTAGTTCCCTTCGGGACTTAGCAAAACATACTTGCATGCATGGGCTACTTTTCCCAAGACAACATGAAAAGGCATCCCTTGTTTTAGGGATCTATGTTTAGCAAGTGGAGGTTACATGCAAGGATCATTTCGGAAACGTTCCACCAAGTGTCACCTTCCCTAGATTTGTTTCATGTGCATAACAACCTCGATGTTATAAAAAATAATCAACTTGATGTTGTAGAGCTCATTCGTGACATCAACCTTGCAGCTCTAACATCCCACATCACATCTAGGAACTATCGGCACATTCAACTTAGCTATTTTGGGGTAAGATCGCTTTCCATGCCTTGTGTTGCATTTCTGTCACTTTTTGTGTTTTCACTTGTATGGGTACTATTTGTTTAATTTCTTTAAGCGTTTTTTGTCGTTTACATGTATATTAGCTTTTCCTAGCACTGTTTTAGTTTTCATCAACATCTCACTACTGTCACCTGCATGAAACTATTTTTCGCAAATGGTTGCCAATTCGGAAACTTGCCTCACCCACAAGCATGTTGTTCCATTTATTGAATCTGTCATTCACCATTTGCATTCATGATCATTAACTTATCCTTACACTTAGTATCAGCATGCATTCACATTCACATTCGTGTTCAGCTACTCGTTGGTGAGTCTAGTGAACCTTGGCCCGGACTCTGCCTCACTAGATGACATTGCACAATACTAAGAGTGAAGGATCTGCCTTCCTCTCCTGAAATGTGCATTTATATCCAACAACTATTCCCCAGGCCTAGTTTGTACAATCTTGAGGGACTGTGACTAGTAGACAAGAAAATTGCAAATGCAGTCACTAAGCCTGCAACCATTGTCAGCTGAGATTGCACATTGCACAATTCTAGTAGTCAGCAGCCAGACTGGACTGTGCATTGCATAGTTACAATAGTCACTTGGCCTCCCAGCAACCTAGACTGTTCCTTATGTAGTCTTGGCAGTTAATCTCTTGACCTCCCAACCAAAATTGAAAAAGCCTTCATGATCAGTCATACAGGTATGCTGCAAGTTAGTTCTCAAGTTCAGTTTGGTTTTCAACTGACAGATTCCTTGCCATGAGTGTTTCCATGTCTCCAGGTATTGTAGGTGTTCATCCACCTCTCAGTAGTGTAGGTACAATGGTTTCCAAGAAGGCATAGTCAAAGACACCATTTAGAGCATGCTTAGAGATGCAATCAATCAAATGTCTATGGGATTTCCTACTCACGAAAATATCAAGTTGTTTGTAGACAAGATCATCAAGATATCACAACAAGCAGCATCATGAACAAAAACTAAAGGCAACATATCAAACGTAATGAATACAATGAATGTAGTGAATACAACAAAATAAACGAATGTAGGGAACGTAGTGAATGTGGTGAATGTAATGAATGCACGAGGAAGCTTGTTGACAACACAGAGATGGAACAAAGTTGCAAGATCAAGCAGATCCACTGATAATGAAAGCAACTTTGGGGACTCAGGCTATGAGGTGAAAACATGACATAAAGATTGCATGAAGAAAGAGAATGGAACAAGGAAGGAGTTGCATGTGTTGAAGTAGTAAATCAGGGAGAACATGAAGCTGCACAGATAGATGAATGAGTTGCAGAAGGAATACGAACAACAATGGGTGCAACATTCACTCACAGATGAAACTGCACCCCTACAAGTTAACGATCCATCCCAATAGCTGACATGGATCAAACATGGTGAGCAATGTTGTTGATTACATGCAAGAGATTCAGCAACATTCATGTCATTGTGTACACGAATGCAATCCAACCCATTCAACACACTCACCAAGGCGAAGACAAGAAGCAAATCCAAGTGGAGCTAAACATGTACTTCAGCAAGTTGATGTGCATAACCACCAACACACACTTGAAGATCAGCATGGACACTATGCATTAGTGTGTTTTTGATTCATCCACACCCAAGAAGATAATGCACATTTTAGAAAATGAGTTGGATGAAGGATCCAAACCAATGCACCAGTTGCAATGGAGGCAAATGTTTGCTTCAACAAGATGTCACCATGAGGTGCATGCACACCATCATGGATGACCAAGCTTGAAATCATCTCACCACCTTCACCATCACAAGCATGTCAAAGAGTTAATCTCATTACAATGGATTGAATGGTAGCGATGTCTTGCATGGCTTGCCTGAGCCATGTTGTCTCACATGAGTACATGAGCATTGTAATGTTGAGTCATTTCAAGTGTAAGTCAAGTGTCAATAGTCAGATGTAACAGTCATAGATTGGGTGAAGAGTCATGAGGGTAGTTGAACTGTCATAGAGGGGAATGTTAAGGGTCACCCCACACTTTGCTATAAATAGACCCTCATAACTCATTGTAAGGGCTTTTGGCCAGCCAAGATTTTGATAAGACTATCTTGGAGAAAGTTTTGACAGTATTGTAATGCGCCTTTTCTTCTCCACTACACAAAGCTAGTTCATGTCTTTGGAGGAGTAGGTGGATGTGGCTATAACGCTCCACTGTTGGGGCTAGAAAGTTTACATGGATGTATTGTATGATTGGGACTTACACTTCTTTATATAATAAGATCCAACACATTTTCATGCATATATTGGTATTGTAGTTGGATTGTTCCAGTTTCTTAGCAATTTATGTTGTTTAACTTACATAGTTGTGTATGAACTGCTTTGTATGTGATAATATGAATGTTGTTGCAGATGTGCTGATGGTTTAACCATCACTTTGGATTTCCATCTGATTTGCTTTCCAACTTGTGATGCATTTTTTCTCGTGTGTCCCCTTCTCAACTAAGTACTGCTACAAGTTTCCAACAGGCGCACTCATATCACACCTTATGTGTTAGAACCACTCATTCACCTTGCTTGACTCACTACAATGGTCATACCCTTGCTACTAACAAAGTTATCCTACTTTCCTGTATGCGACATCACGGTCAAGGCATTACCTTATGATCCACAGCTGGGACCCCTATACCAAATGGTCTGAGGTCTAATTGGGACTTCTTACTAGGGAGATCCCCCTGACATGTTAGCAGGTCTAGCATTGTCAACACTTACTTTTCAGCATTGAAACTTTATGAATTCACAATGGATCTAATTATTAATTGCAAGGAAATTCTTTGGTTGAATCAATGAATGAAAATCTTATCCACATAATCAAGAAAATCATCTTCTCTGAGCAAAGGAAATGGCACATACCTCTAACTAATTCACTATGGGTTGACTGTGTAACTCCTAAGCCTTCCCTAGAGACCTCAACATACTTTCTAGTTTATAGTAAATAAGTTATCTTGCCCTAAACCTATATATTCCACCATTGCAAGTATCCCAAGAGTCCCAAGGTAAACATTGCCTTCTAGTTCAAAACAGGATAAACACTTTACTCAAGCTCAAGGAATAAAGGCTCAAAGCTAAAGAGATATTTTTCATTGACAAAAACAATGTAAAGAAATGATTTGATAAGAAATTTGTAGGGGAAAAGAGCTTAGATGTGGGTGACCTAGTATCGAAGTGGGATAAATCACATAAAGAGAAGGGAAAGCACATGAAGTTCCAACCTTTGTGGATTGGCCCCTTCACCATCAATGAAAAGATTAGTCGCAATTCCTTCAAGATGAAATACTTAGATTGGAGGATTGAACCCCATACCGTAAGTGAAAATATTTGAAACATTATTTTCAATAGAAGCTACAAGATGTGCTTCTTGTATAGTTTGTAATTTTTACCTCCTTTTCATTTATGTCAATCATATATGTGTTATGTTAGTCATGTTGAGTCTTGTCATGTTTTTTGGTCATTGTACATAAATAAGACCTTATGTAAAAGTGCATGGATCAAAAGGTTTGCTTCATGGAATAAAACAGAACTATGACAACAACAAAATTTGGATTTATGTATATTCTCCTTCTTTGTTTAGGAAAATCCCATAGGTTGAGCTAAGTCTGGATGTAAGTTACAATACATCCAAAAGGATAACTTTTAGGGAACCTATTAGATCTTCACCTATGTTAGTATGGTGTAAATGTACTTGTGTGTTAACGCTTGTCCAATCTAGTAGAGGAAGGATAAGGGGAAAATCTAAAGCAAGAAAACCCATATCAAAGGTATTAAAATAAATATCTAAAGGAAAATCCTACTATTATTGCGTAATTTGGGATCTCTCCTCCACTCATAAAAAATAATAACTATTGATGCAAAGTCCTATTAAATGAATAAATAAATGGTGAAAGAAGAGAAAGGTTTCCTACGCAAGGCGGTGAAGAAAGTGACTTCGTCGCGGTACTATCTAGGCTCGTTGGTAGGAAAGTAATGTTTGTGATCCTAAAGTGACTCCGCTAGGGTATTTTTGAAGCATGTTGGTAGTGGATAAACACCAGAGATGAAAACCTATA
Source organism: Pinus taeda (assembly GCA_000404065.3). NCBI lineage: Eukaryota > Viridiplantae > Streptophyta > Pinopsida > Pinales > Pinaceae > Pinus > Pinus taeda. The sequence continues at coordinate 17,893 of APFE030628452.1, read as the reverse complement.
TTCTGAATATCATAAAATTTCCATGCATTACCCTTTCCCATATTTAAACAATTGGGATATGGTGTATCTCTTGTGTGTTAAACTAAGTAGAAGAAAGTGAAATACTATGTATAGAACCAGGTCCAAAGGGTAAGTCAAGGCAATCCAATTACTGAATCAATAATTCCTAAAGGTATGACCCTTTAACTAAAAGTTATTCCCAGAGAGAGAAGTTGAATCCCGCCTAGTGTGTCACCAAGTGTTGTCGCTACAACAACACCCTCGAAAATTTCACTACATTCAAAATTTGGAGCCTACTTTACTATTCTAACTAGTGTTTCCTTTGTCATCAAGTGTCTTTTCATGTCATCCTACATGTTTCAATTTTTCTTGAGTGTTCTCAAGTGTCATCGCATTAATTAGAAAATGCTTTGGTGTATCTCAACATTGTAATATCTTTGTTATCGTAAAATGACACCTTTTGGTTGCAGTCACACAAAATTCATCTATTATTCTTGGGGAATGCATGTAAAGTGGAATTTTGATGTATATTTATCCTTGTTCAATCATTTCTAAGTTTTCTTTATGAGTTGGTATGTGTTGCACATGGTTTTATGTCTAAATTGATCATGTCCGCCGTTTTTCCTATCTTCCAAACATAAAAATCTTGGTTTCAAAGAAAACCCATTAAGGCCAAGAGTGCATGGGCACACTCCTAAACCTTAATAAAAAATTATTCGTTGTTTGGAAGTGAACCATGCTCCCTCCAAGAGCACAATGGACACTCCTTAAGCCCTTCCCCCTTCCCTGTTCTAACGTTTCCCTTGAAGAGACGAAGTATTCCTTTGAACGCACTACTTCGACTTGAAGGAATGCACCCTCCTTGAGCATGTGAGTGCACCGTAAAGGCCTTAAGATCCACCCTCCTACGTTCCACAATGTTCCACACACCTTCATAATCCTTTGAGCACATGAGTGGACTTTGAAGGCATGAAGCTTGTGCCATGTGCCCTCCTATGCCTCTTAAGTGCATGACCACACCCTAAAGGCTTGAAGCCTCCTCCTTTAGCCGTCAAATGTGTTTCCTGCACCCTCCTTCTCTCTCTTGAGCACACAACGCACTTAGGAAGCCCAAAAATTTTTCCCTCCACCCTTCAGACATGCATCATGTATCGTGTCTTGATTGTCTCTTCCTCTTGAGCACATGAGTGCATGTTGAAGCCTTGAAGCCTTCCATCTTCATCCCTTAAGCCTTTTGAAGTCTGCGCTTGCACCCGTAAGCTCTCCTTATCCCTTTTAGGTGCACTCACAAGGCATGAACATAAAATATTCATAAAAACGTTAGAATAGGATATTTTTAGGCTGATGGTTTCTTGTCATGAGCGATTGAAGCTATAGGTACCTCAAGAACATCATGGAAAACACACATGAGGAAGAATAGGAAAAGAAGGAAAACAAAGTGTTATGCACTTGAACAGTCAGAAATCCAGAATACCAAAAATACGAAACAATATGGCTTGAAACACAGAAATATCACATGAAATGATACAAGCTGAAAAAATATTTTATTATTCAGAAGCATAATACAATGTTCATTTGCCTCTTCTAAGGGGAACCTCCAATAGATCCTAGCTCACTTTATAATAAGACTCGATAGTTCTTCCCTTTCTATATAAGACTATTTATAGCTCTATGACATCCACAACCCTAACTACTAGTGGTCCCTAACTTAACACTAGTTGCTCACTTTATTTATTAACTATTCCTCGTTTATAACTAATTGTGGTCCCTTTTCTGTAATGCCGGTCAACCACTTACAATTATTATTAATGTGGATAACTTATTACGGGATTTATTGACTCAACTAACTAAATATGACTCTGATGAGGCTTATTACATTAAGAAGGGAGTTAGGGTTGGACCCTAACATGGCTTCCCCCATCAAAAGAAGCCCTATCCTCAAGGCCAAAGCTACGGAAACTAATAGATAATATTGGTTGGTTCCCATGTCGTATCATTTGGATAGGTGTCTTTCCACTTAATGAGGACTTCCTTACCATGGAGACGTATTTTGCAAGTATCGAGGACCTGTTTAGGTCAGAGCCATAGTGAACCTTCCTCATATAATTCTGGAAGACTAGCTTGAATCCCACAATTTTTCCCCACAACATTCTTGAGGTAATATACATGGACAATTTGGTGTTTTTTTTAATTAGTTGCTAGGGCTAGTTTGTAAAAGACTGCTCTTATACACTAAAGTAGCTGATAAGGCCCATAGAATTTTAGGGCTAGTTTCTAGTAGGCCTTTTCTTTAAGAGAGGTCTTCTTATAAGGTTGGAGACATAGGAACACCTGGTTTCCTACTTGAAACAACCTCTCTAAATGATGTTGGTAAGCTTGTTTCTTCATTTTACTATGATCTTGATTTAGATTATCTTTGAGATGAGCTATCATGGTGGAATGGTTCTATAGGATCTGATCAATTGACTTTACTTTGGACCATCCAGGGATATAAGAATCTAGTGAAGTTGGTAGGTTTCCATACACTTCCCCATTAGGCATCATATTTGTGGCTTCATGATAGTATTATACCACCAATTAACTAAAGGTAACCACTATACCCATTGATGTTGCTTGTCTAAGGTGAACGGAAATAGGTCTCCAAACTTTTGTTGACAACTTCTATTTGACCATTCATTTAGGGATGAATGATCAAGGTGGATATTGATGGCCCCCACCTATTCCACTTGGATGTCCACCATTGTTTCTTTCAGTTTTTTAGTTTCTTACTTGTAGCACAATTTACTATTTTTGGTAGTTTTTAGGGTCATGAACTTCCAGAGCCTTTTTGAGGCCCTAAACAACGTTTTTTTTTGGGAAAATGGGTAGAAACATGGGTCCATGGACGAATGTTTTTAACTCATACTTGTAGTCCTTGGTTAGATCTTTCTAACGAGGTAATGTGCATGTGAAACAGAGATTGTATGCCAAAGTTACGATCCTGAGAAGTTGATGTACCAATTTACCCAAATGAGGCCCATAGTTTGGTGCTTCATCTCCTAGGGTTAGGTTTTTGGATGTTTATGGTTTTCCATTATTTCTAAACAATAAATAGGCCTTTGAGCCTCACTGTAATATATTTTAGAGGCATGTAGCTGCCACATCTATGCACAGAGATAAGCTAGCATCGCCTGAACTAGTTTATTTCCATTTCTGTTTGTAAGCATATTTCAATATTTTACATCCATGAAAAGAAGTGTTATTTTTGTTGCATCTCTATATTTATGGTTATATCTGTAATTTTTTTCATTCCTATTTAAATCTGGATCAATGATAGGTTGTAGTCAATGGGAGTTGTGTTCCCTGTAGCTTGAAAAGTTCTCACCAAAATTTTCTAGTGAGAGTGAGGTCTCAATCAGACATAATGGAAGTCAAAATTCCATGGAATTTGAATATTTTTCCCATGAAAACCTGAGCCACCAATGTTGGGGTAAATGGGTGAGGAAGAGTGAAAAAGTGAGCATATTTGGAAACTCTGTCAACAACCACCATGATGATGGATTTGTTTCCTCACTTTTGGAGACCTGTAATGAAATCCATGTAAACATCTATCCAGACAAAAGCAGGAAGTGGAAAGGGTTGCAAGATGCCTAATATATTGATCATTTGCCCATTGTTGCACTAACATACGTTCACATTCAGCTGAAAAATTAAGAACGTCATGCTTCATGCTGATCCAAAAGAAAGAGCGATGTGAAGGTGCATAAGTCTTCTGAAAGCTTGAATGTCCAATAATGGGAGAGGAGTGAAACTCTTCCAATATGCATGGTTTTAAACTAGAGGTCAGGGCAAACACCACCATATCCTTATAGTGGAGAAACTCATCCTTCCAAGAGTAATCCTATGAGGAATTAGGATATGCTCATAATTTTTTAATGATTTACGATAGATAAGGATGGGAGAGCCATTTCTGATGGGATTTTTCAATTTAATGTTGTATGGGTAGATATAGGGAAATAAGGTGCCCTCATTCTCAAACTAGTGCAATAAGAAATCAACCACTACATTGTCATGCCCATTCTTGCAAATTATCTCATAATCATATCACAACATTTTTGCAAGCCATTTATTTTGTTGTGGCTTCAATAGGTGCCACTATAGAAAAATTTTAGGCTATGATGGTCAATGTGGATTTGGAAACGATGGCCCAATAAGTATGGTTGGAATTTGTCTATTAAATGTAGTATGGCCATCATTTCATTCTCATATGTAGACTAACCCATATGTTTTCCACTGAGTTGTTGACTGCTGAAAGCTAATGGTCTACCTTCCTGCATTAATAGTGCATCACATTTAATCACAAAATATTTGGTGAAGCCCGGTAAGGCCAATACTAGTGTTAGCACCTAAATCCACCTTATAAGAAGGAAAAATTCAGGGTAACCACAAACCACGCTCAGTCTAGTAGCTAGCCCTACCAGAATAGGAGAGGGCTCTCTCCGAGTCATGCTCAGTTAATAAATAAATGAAATGGCCTAAGATGACTTATAGTGAACTATTTATCTTAGGCTAGTAAGTGAATACAGATACAAGAAATGATTTTTATGAATGACTGTGTTTCTGGGATGATATGGGACCAATGGACCTCAATGAATAGAGAACTTAATACAAAGGCACAGATTACTTCATGAGGAAAGATAGGTGGAAAGCATAACAATTTAGTTTAAGATAGTGTGGAATGGATAGATTGATTAAGAGGGTGAAAAGGGCATGGACAACATGAATCCTTTTCAACAAAAGAATGAACATTGAACATTAAATTTTCCCACAAGTAGAGCAATAAATTGAATTCTACCTTAGCTAAATTAGAAAATTTCACTGGAAATGAATATGAAATGAACTATGAAACATAAAGAGATACATAGGAAACATAAGAGACACATTTTATACACTCACAACCACATGAATCTCATGAAACAAAGCCACTGCCTTTCATTAATCCTCTGTAAAAAAGATACAATGTAGAAACAGAGTTTCTTTCCCACAGTCTCCCAGAAGTTACAAGCCAACCAACCCTTTGCAAATAGTTTGCATACAATATATAGAATGTGCCATGAAGAGATATAACGTCCAAGGGTTGGGGAGTTACTCGAATCATCACAAAATGAAGGTGGAGAGCCAAACATCAGCTATAGGTGCAGCGCCACAAACATGACAAATGGCTTGGGTGGCCCTTTGCCTTCCTTTTCCACTTGGATAACTGACCATCTGGAGTGAAAATACTTTTAAAACTGCCTTAGGTGCTGAAACAATGAAGTTCATATGAGTGGGCCCACTTATAAAAAGTCGGGAAGTGAAATTTTGTGAAACAGAGGCATTTTGGGCCTTTTTTCCTATATGCACTGCGCCCTTTTCTGTATGCATTGCGCCACTTTGTGGCCAGGTTTGATGCACTTTAAGGAGTCCAAAATGTGTCCAAGAGTGCTCGTTGGAAAGCCTGTCATATCTACATTTGAACCCAAGTGGAATTGTTGAATTTGGAGCTCATTTACCCCTCCAAATCTTCATTCTCCCAATACTGCTTCCTGTGTGTCAAAATAGGGGCAGTGAGGCCATTGTTTTGGTGTTTTTAACCTCTTGGAGACTCAAATCATGCCCAAATTTCTTGCCCGAGTGCCAGTAGTCGTGATTTTTCCTACTGAATCCAAAAATGCAAACATTTTCTCATTTGGAGCTCCCAATCCTACGCGTCGCACTGGTGGCGCGGCAGGTATAGAGAAAAAACCTATGTTTGTGCCAAAAAATTTCCATGCGACCAAAATTTTCCCAAATTCCTTGAAATTTGGGCTGGTGGTTCTCTAAGAGGCACTATGTTGGGCCACAAAAGCGTCAACCAAGATTCACAGCCGATATTTCTCTTTTGCCTCTTTTGTTTCTCTGCTCAGTTTGGCTTTCAAGCTCCTTATTCGGGCCTTTGCGCTCATGTTCTGTGCCCTGTAATGACAAGCCATCCTCCTCAATATGGTTTTGTCCTTGTTTTCCTTCTCCAATAGTCTCTCCAAGTGTAGATTGACCTGATCTAACCAAGACTCACGGTCGTTGTTGATCTCTTGCTCCAAGGTAGTGAGCTCGATCCTCCTCTGCTGGGCAGCTTGTCGATTTGCACAGATGCTTTACAGTGCCATGATCATCTGCTAGTCCTCAAGATGTTTGTTTCTCTACTCCAGATACTCGATGACCCATATATCCCTCTCCGTATTGAGTATCAAGTCCTAGATCTCCTAGTCCTGCTCCTGAATGGTCATCCTATGTTTGGCATTTTCAGCCTCTGCCTCATCATCTTGAATGAGGATGACATCGGTATCTTGTACACCTGATGGCCCCTCATCATGCACGAGCTTCTTGCCCTTTTCTAGTACCTATGTCACTGATGCCGGAAGCGAGGCCCCTTCCACCCTGGTTGGAGATAACACTCACTTTGCTACTGCAAACAAGTGCCCACTGCCTCTCTGATATGTAATGAAAACTGGCATGGTAGTGGTCTCGTGATGCTCATGCTGATAAGAAGGACCACCCAACTCCTGCTCTGGCTCTGATAGTACATGTGATGTGCTGATGAAATCACGGGAGATGAAGTACTCCCAAGCAATGCCGTGCAATCCTGTTAACACCCAGGTTGTTCCCTATGACTCCCAAGGGAATATGGCCGGGGTAACCACTAACCAATCTTTGGATTACAGCTTCTAGCCCAGCTATAATCAGAGAGGGCTCTCTCTTAAAGGTTTGTCTCTGTTCTATGGAAATTTTAGGCTAGTTATGAAGTTAAGGTTTTTGGTTTATGTTTGGTTGGGAGGATGTCTTTCTAAAACTTTAAAGTGTAGTTCTGCAGGTAAAATTAGTCCATTGGGCAATGGAGTCTGTGGCTGTCGGTTTCCTAAAATCCTGAGTTTGATGCAGCTGGAGTTACAGGGCCATTTTGATACTTCATGAAACAAACTTTAAGTTGTGATAATGGAGTGCAAACAACCAGTGAAAAGAAGTTAAGAATTTTTCACTAAGCTGGGATGTGAGAAAGGAATGTATTCGTCAGGAGCAACCTTGAATTCCTGAAACAATAATCACTATGATGATATAGTGTGAAAGGGTAGCAATTAAGAATTACGCTTTCATTACTATAACTGAAGAAAAGATATTTAAAATAGCTTAGATTGAGTTCAGGGTAATCCGTGATTAAATCCTGGAACTATTCTTTTTCTTTGCTATTAGCTGTTTAAACATAGGAAACATGAAAGAGACATGAAAGATAACAAACACATAACAAAGAGTTACACGAGAAACTTATTGTTTCATGAGATATGCAGGAATCCTGCAACTTTCAGCTAAACACCAGCAAAACATCAAGCAACACAGAGCTTTGGAAATTCCATCATCCTTTGTATTACTTCTCTGAGAATTACAGTAAAAGAGGAGTAGAATAGATATGAACAATCTCTTACATCCAATGTCCAACCCCTGCTAACTAACGCGAGGGGGAATATATAGAAGTGTCTCATACAAAATATCTCAGGTATTGAGTCATCTGAGAGAAAAATATCTACTTTAACTCGTACAGGAGCAGTAGATGAGAATTTATTACAATCTTTTAATACAACATAAGTGCTCTTTACTCCTGTTAGAATATTTTGACCTTTGGAGTTCACTGAGTCGGTTGAGCGCTTTGTTATAACTGCTGACTGACGTGTCTGTGCAGCTCTGTCCTCCTGTAGCTTCTCGGCCCTGTCACCTGTGACTGCCAGTGCTGCTGTGGTGGCCAAATACTTGTGCTGAGTTGGCTCAGCCTCTTTCTGCATACCTGTTGATGTGTCTTTATCTTCCTGTGTATGAAAATTTAAATATTTTCAAAAAGTAATAACATAATTATTGACTTTGATTTAACAATAATTGTATCAAATTATCCCACACATCCTGTGTAGGCAATTGATGCCTCAAAATTGACCCCATGGTCTCATCTGCCTCTGTGTACTTGTAAAAATGGGGAGGCTCATCAAACAAATGTGTGATTTCATTCATAATAAAAAATAAACTTTCCACCCTGTCGCTGGTCCTGTTTGTGCTGATGTACTAGCTGTCTCTGAAATTTGATTTCCAGCAAAAGTGTTCACTCTCTTGGCATATTTTTCATGTGAGAGCAACTTTCCTGATGGCTCCAGCAGGCTGGGCAGACCCCTTTTTTGCAATGCCAAGAACCTGTTCTGGAATTTGTTGATATCTGCTTGCATATCCTGGATTCTTCTTTCCAGGGTCTAAATCAGGTTTCTTAAAGTCATGACCCTTTTGATCAGTGAAATGGTCTCTGTCCTGTTTCCAATTTCCATTTTGATGAGCTGGGAGCTTGTTCTGTAATTCAGCACATTTATCATTTTAGTGGCAATCTCAGGCATATTGCCTAGAGATGCCCTTGCACGTTGGATCTCTCTGTGTGGTTTTCCAATGAGTGTTATTTGCTCATGGATGGCTTCAATGTACTCCCATTGGTTGGTGATGGACTGGCCAATATTGACCCATAGGACCCTCTTAAGTTCAGATGTCACTTTGTCCAATGTGAGCTCTTTTTCTAGCTCGGTTATTCTTTTCTTAAGAGCCTTTACCTCCCTTTCTCTTTCAGCCACATTCTGCTTGGACTTGTCATATTTCTCATTGATTTTCACCAGAGTGTCCTTGGCTTGATTTAGCTCTGTCATCTGAGACTCCAAGGCTTGAATTTCATTCCTCAGCTTTTGCATGTCAAGGCTTTCAGCCTGCTTTGTTGTTGGTGCTGAGGTGGATGGTGCTGAGGTGGATGGTGCTGCTTGTTGTGTCTGCTGGCTGGGAGGGGCAGTGGTTTGAGGGGTTTCCTCAAGATTTATTGTTTCTGGAGGAGGTTGTGAGGTTTGTCCTACCTCCTTTTGCTGCAATGCTGCCTGTAGGGTAGCCTCTGATTCCTGCAGTTTCTCTTAGGTGTGGATGAGCTCTTTATATAATGTCATCAGCATAGCAGCTGCATCCTTATCTTGTCTGAGCTGGGCAATCTCTTATGTTTGAGGATGAAGAGTTGCTGGGATCTTTACCATTTTTCTCAATGCTTCCATATCAGCATCCCTCAGCTTCAGAATCTCCTGCACTGCCTTGATATCATTAGGATCATGTCCAAGCTCTATTATGATTTCCTCTAGAGCTTTGATCCTGTTCTCTTTTGCTTGAGAGGAAGCCCTTTCTAGCTCAAGTTGTGCAGCGGTGTTATTTAGGCTATTTTGCAGCCTATAGTTTACGAAGGTTTTATCTGCTAATGTGGCATACACCATCTCACCCGTTTGTTTGTGCAATTCTATTTGATCCATTGGGTGGATGTCCTTGGACAGGACCTCAAGGTTAGTCCTGATATAATCGGCAGCTGACTGTGGTTGCTGCACTACTGGTGTAAAATGGCTCATAATCATTTTACCCTCATGTGCATCATATGCAGACATGAGCCTTTGCTGGTTTGTGGGGGGCATTTTCAATAAATGATTATATAACTGCAGCCTCAAGGGTTCATTTCTCTTTTTGATGTCCTTGAATTGCTGCTTGATGCTCTTCTCACCTTCCCTTTGCTGGCCTAAGGAGCTAACTTCTCCTCCTGCTGCCCTATCTTGCTCTTGTTGGAAGGAGCTGGCCGAGGCCTCCATGCTAGGCTGGCCTGTACCTGAAGTCTGCCCCATTGGCATTTCTTCTTCAGAGAAAGGGTTTAACCTTTGCCTCTTCTCCCCTTGAGTTGGTGAGGCAGTAAGGGGAGTCTCTATGTCCCTTTTCTTGTTTACATCCTCCATTTGAGGGGTTTGGAGGATAGAAGAGTAAATCCTTGAGTCTTTCCTGGGAGGTGCCATTTGTGTTGGCTGTTGCTGTGTGGCCATTGGGGCCTCTGCTGTTTGTTCCCCCTATCCTGGTTGCTCCTTTTGTGGCTATTGTACCTGTTGGGGTTGTTGAACCTGTGCCTGCTGTACCTGTTGCTCCATCTCTTTTTCCTTGCCTTCGCTGGGAGCTTGACTTGTGGTTTGGATTGCCTCCTGATGTGCTGTGGAGGATGAGGCAGTTGGTCCTGCTTGAGGCTTTGGCAGAGAGAATACCTGTGCAGGAAGTTCCAAGTCAGCCAATTTCAGAAGATGTCTTCTTGCTCTCTCATTCAGTTCTTCTTGTGTGACCGGTTCCTCCAGTGTGCCCCTTTTCCATTTT